>MDKH01167720.1:0-15218 GCA_005239495.1 Nicotiana undulata | reverse complement strand
ACTAATTAATTCAGAACTAATACGCAAAATTAGAAAATTTGACCAAAACGCCCCTCAGGCCCATGTCTCGGAATCGGGTAAAATTTATATTTCTCGGACACCCATTCACTCACGAACTCACTCTAACCAGAATCATCGAACTCCGATGTCAAAAAACCCCTAAATCCTTAGATTTTCGGTTGGGGAAGTTTCATCAAGTTTCCATGGCTTCCCCCCCCCCCTCTAAATCCTAAGGAAAACGTTACCTATGATCCTTCTCTTCAAAACCCACTGAAAATCGCCAATTTCCGAGCTCTCAAACGATTTTAGACTTATCAATTTCAAACCCTCGGATTTAGAATAAACACACATCAATTTTCGCACTAGCGGTCCTTTCAACCGCACCTGCGGTACCACACCTGCGAAAAAGGTATCGCAGGTGCGGGTTTCACTTAAGCAGGACAGAGGTCGCGCCTGCGGAAACCCAATCGCAGGTGCGGGATTCACTTAAGCTGGACAGAGGTCGCGCCTGCGGGCCTTTTGTCGCTGGTGCGGCACCGCGCCTGCAGAAACCCAATCGCACCTGCGGAGACTGGTAAGGCCTGGCCCAACCTTGCACCTGCGGCTAGGGGCCGCTCTTGCGAGCTCGCACCTGCAGAATTTCCATCGCAGGTGCGGAAACACCAGAAGGAGCCTGGTTCAGCAATTTACCAAGTCCAAAATTCTTCCGTTAAGCATCTGGAACAACTCCGAGGCCCTCGGGACCTCAACCAAAACCACCAACTGGCCTCAATACCTCATTCCAACTTAGTCGAGCCTTAAAAACACGTCCCGTAACATCACAATACCCAAAAATGCATAGATTCAAGCCTAAGGATCATAGGGATTTTCAAGAGTTCACCCCGACGCCGAACCACGTCTAAACTCGTCCGAATGACCTCAAATTTTTCACACAAGTCATAAATGACATTTCGGACCTGCTGTCACTTTCAGAATTCCATTCCGAGTCCGATATCAAAATCGCACCTATCGGCCGAAATCACCAAAATTCTAACTTTCGCCAATTCAAGCCTAAATCTACGCCTGGCCTCAAAAACACATTCCGAACACGCACCCAACCCCGAAATCACTCAACGGAGCTAACAGAGTCGACGAATTTCCATTCCGGATCCGTTTTCACACAGCTCCTGCTCCGGCCCAATTTTTAAGGTTAAAGCTCACCTTAAAGGACTATATGTCCAAAAACACTCTAATTTTCATCACTCAAGGCTCCAACTCGTTCAATTAACCTAATAAGACATGGGAGACACAGTTATCAGGGGATCAGGGCGCTAACTCTCAAAACGACCGGTCAGGTCGTTACAGGTAGGGTCTAGCCTGATGCACACAAACGTCTCCCACCCTTTTGCTTCGAAGTTCAGGGTTCTCCTCAGAATTTTTATTCCCACTGTCAACCATTCTGGTATGGTACCTGGGATTGCCAAGTACTCTGCTAACCACGGACGAGCATCCTCCCCCAAAGCTAGCTTCTCTAAGTACAATACCTCATCCTCCTCCGGGAAGTCCAGGTAATCATTGATCATTTTTCCATGAAACATTATTGTCAAATTTTGCACCTTAGTCACTTTAGTGCCCTTTTTGATGTGGGAAACATTGGTGTGAAACTCCTTGACTAAGTGCTCATTGGCCTCCACCACTTGGCATGTGAAATAGTCGCAGCCAGCTCTCTCTCTGAACTGCCTCAGCACATTGGGGTTGTGAGGCAAAAGGTCCTTTGTAATGAATTTCCACTCCGGTATCAACTTCCTCTCGGGACACCATTATCTGAACTTGTGGTAGGCCACTTCACTCACAAACCGTTTTTACCATGCTTTCGGGTTCCTAGTTCTCTCTACTCCTCCTACTTGAGGCTCACCCCCTCCTTCTTCTTCTACGGGGTCCTCACCGGATAGTGGAGCTATAGGTGAGGTAGAATAGGCATTGTCACTACCCGCAGCTGAGCCCTCAGACGACTCAGAAGAATTTTGCGCTGATGCTTGGGCAGTAGGGGTGCCCGGAGGTGTATCTCTCAATTTGGTCCTCTCCGGCCAGTCAGGAACATACTCTGGCATGGAGTCTGATTCAGATGCCTCCCGGGAGGGCACATACTCACTTCCCGAATGGGATGCAGCTCTATCAATAGCCTTTATTGTCTTCCTTGTATCTTTGATAGTTTGCCGGACTTGGGGAGTCAATTTGATCATTCCCTTTCCTCTACCCTAGGAGGAATCTTCTTTTCCTTGTTTTCTACCACCGCCTCGTGATTGAACCATTGTCTGCAAGTGGAATTCAGTTGAAGCTTGTTAGTATCACAGTATTAGGTGAAACAGTGCAGAATAAGATTGCAGGAAATTGAAAATGAAAAGCAGAATTGCAAACTGCAGACCGCACAAAATGAAGTGTGGCCGCAAAGAAGCTACCGCAGACCGCACAAAATGCACCGTCGTCCGCACTGAGGTGGGGGTCAGACTACCCACTCTCTGATAAAGGCCTCCGCGGACCGCACAAAATGGTATTGCGGTCCGCATTAAGGCACCGCAGACCGCACAAAATCCACCGCGGCCGCAGTTCTTAACTTAAACCTTTCTGAAGTCATTCCATCGCGGTCCACACAAAATGGTATTGCAGACCGCGGAGAAACACTGCGGACCGCACAAAATACCATCGCGGACCGCGGTAAGCCAAGAATAGTAAACCAACCTAGGGTTTCAAATATCGTCCCAATTTAGCCTAAAATCACATATTATTGATCCCCTAGGTGTTTAATCAGTGTTTTTAACTAATTAGTCCTAATTTAAACATTATTAAGCAAAACCTACGCAAGGATTGAAAGAAAAAGGAAGAAAAAGAAGAAAAACAACTACTTGAAAGAAAATAACAAAGTTAAACAACTAAGAAAAATTAAAATTACCATAAGTGAGATGCAATGTAGATGAATGAGACTTAGCAATTGAATTCAAGCAGGTAGGAGTGATGAACAGTGATTTTTTTCTATTCAGAGTGTGAAAGAGGGAAAAGTTCAAAATGAAGGCCTCAGGCCCTATTTATAGAGAAAGGACCTGGGGCCCACTTCACCTACCCACCGCGGACCGCACAAAATGGCTCTGCGGTCCGCGGTACTCAGAATCAAGAGGCACTAGGGAGACGTCGACTGCGGACTGCAAGAAATGCAATGTTGCCGCAGTGGTCCACCGCAGACCGCACAAATTGCATTGCGGTCGCGGTGGCAAACTTCAGAGAACCCCCTTTTTATCAATCACACTGCGGACCGCATGGAAATGTTTCCCCCGCACTAAGGCCTTTGCGGCCGCACCAAATGCAATGCGGACGTAGTGCAAACTTCAAATAGGTGCATTTTTTTCCAACTTAGTCCTGCACTGCATCAAAACAATCCTACAACATTCACAACCAATTAGTCCAAAAGAAAATCCTATACTATAAAGAAAATCAAAAAAAAAAAGACACATGGGTTGCCTCCCAAGAAGTGCCTGATTTAACGTCGCGGCACGACGTATGTTACCATGTTCAAATGAATTTCATCGAAGCCACCACATGGCTATCTTAAAATTTTCCAAGATAATGCTTGACCCCGTGCCCATTCACACAAAAAATCTCCCCATTCTTGTTCTTGTTATCAAGAGCACCAAAGGGTGTAACCAACACAACTTCAAACGGGCCACTCCACTTGGATTTGAGTTTACCCGGGAAGAGACGGAGTCTAGAATTGAAAAAAAGCACCAAGTCTCCCAGCTTGAACTCCCGGTTATTGGCATATTTGTCATGGAGATACTTTATTTTCTCTTAGTACAAAGAGGAGCTAGTATATGCATGAAATCTGAACTCGTCTAGCTCATTGATATGATCAACTCTGAGATTTGCAGTTGTATCCCAATCCAAATTCAATTTATTCAAAGCCCATAGTGCCTTATGCTCCAATTCCACCGGAAGATGACAAGCCTTGCCATACACCAACCGGTAAGGAGACATAACGATTGGGGTCTTGAAGGCGGTCTGGTAAGCCCAAAGAGCATCATCAAGCTTCCGGGACCAATCAGTCCGATTAGCATTCTCTGTCTTGGCCAAAATATTCTTGATTTCACGATTAGACACTTCAACTTGGCCACTTGCTTAAGGATGGTACGGAGTAGACACCTTATGATTTACTCCATACTTGGTTAACAATGAATCGAAGGCCCTATTGCAAAAATGAGACCCCATGTCACTGATGATGGCACAGGATGTCCCAAATCTTGTGAAAATATGCTTCTTTAGAAAACCAACCACACTTCGGGCCTCATTATTGGGCAAAGCCACGACTTCAACCCATTTTGAAACATAGTCCACCACCACAAGTATGTAGGTGTTTCCACATGAGCTAACAAAGGGCCCCATAAAATCAATTCCCCAAATATCGAAAATATCCACCTCAAGAACTGTAGTGAGAGGCATCTCATCTTTCTAGGATATGCCACCCATTCTTTGGCATTCATCACACCGCTTGACCAACTCACTAGCATCCTTGTACAAAGTAGGCCAAAAGAAACCATAAGGTGAGGAGTGGCATGACTCAAGAATAGATCTTTGCTCTTCTTCGGGTACACAACACCGGATGACACCATCATTTCATATCTTGAATAAGTATGGTTCATCCCAATAATAATCCATGCTATCCCGTCTAAGCTTCTTCCTTTGGTTAGAAGAGAGCTCAAACGGGCCAAAACCGGTGACAATGTAGTTTGAGATGTCCGTGAACCATGACATTTCTTGCATAGTAACGGAGAGAAGTTGTTCATCCAGGAAGCTATCATCAATCTCAAGCCCATCACTAGGTCTCCCTTGCTCCTCCAAACGGGAAAGATGGTCGGCAACTTGGTTCTCACTCCCATTTCTATCAATGATCTCCAAATCAAACTCTTGCAGCAATAACACCCACCGCATAATTCTAGCCTTGGAATCCTTTTTCATCATTAGATACCGGAGCGCCGCATGGTCAGTGTGAACTATGACCTTGGCACCTATAAGATAAGGACGAAATTTCTCCATTGCAAAGACTATAGAAAACAACTCTTTCTCGGTGATGGTGTAGTTCATTTGGGCGGAATTCATTGTCTTGCTTGCATAGTAAATGGGGTGAAAGATTTTTTTCACCCTCTGGCCCAAAACCGCACCCACCGCCGCATCACTCGAATCACACATTAGCTCAAAAGGAGAGCTCCAATCCGGCACGGAGATAATTGGCGTGGTGGTTAGCTTGTGCTTCAATAACTCAAATGCCTTCATACAATTGTCATCAAAGTTGAACTTGGCATCTTTGTCCAACAAATTGCAAAGAGGATTGACCACCTTCGAAAAGTCCTTAATGAATCGTCGGTAGAACCCGGCATGCCCAAGAAAGATACGGACTTCCTTTATCAAAGTTGGAGGTGGCAATTGGAAATGACCTCAATCTTGGCCTTGTCTACTTCAATTCCATTCCTTGAGATTTTGTGGCCCAAAACTATCCCTTCTTCAACCATGAAATGGCATTTTTCCCAGTTGAGCACTAGGTTGGTTTCTTCACAACGAGCGAGGACTTTATCAAGATTGTTCAAGCATTCATCAAAGGAATCCCCAACCACGCTGAAATCATCCATGAATACCTATAGAAAATCTTCAACCATATCAGTAAAAATTGCCATCATGCACCACTGAAATGTGTCGGGTGCACTGCACAATCCAAAAGGCATCCTGGAAAAAGAAAATGTTCTATAAGGACAAGTGAAGGTTGTCTTTTCTTGGTCCTCCGGAGCAATCAAGATTTGGTTCCTGAATACCCGTCCAAGAAGCAATAGAAAGCTCTACCCGCAAGTCTGTCAAGAATTTGGTCCAAGAAAGGCAATGGGAAGTGATCCTTGCGAGTCACCTTGTTCAATTTGCGGTAATCCATGCATACCTGCCAACTTGTGACTGTCCTTGTTGGAATAAGTTCATTCTTGTTATTTTGAACCACGGTCATGCCACCCTTTTTTGGAACACATTGGACCAGAGAAGTCCAAGCACTATCAGCAATTGAGTAGACGACCCCTGCATCAAGCCACTTGATTATTTATTTCTTCACAACCTCTTGCGTTGCTTCATTTAGCCTCCGTTGATGTTCTACGGAAGGCTTTTTTCCATCCTCGAGAATAATTTTTTTCATACAAAATGCGGGGCTTATTCCCCGAATATAAGCAAGCGTCCATCTATGGCCTTCTTCCTCCTTTGTAACACTTTGAGAGTAGAGTCTACCTGCACTTTGGTTAGACAAGATGAAAGTATAACAGGTAAAGTACGAGAAGGACCAAGAAATTCATACTTGAGGTGTGGTGGAAGTGGCTTTAACTCCAAGATAGGTGGCTCTTCAATTGAAGGCTTTGTCGGAGGAGTTTTCTTATTCTCCAAATCCAAGGATAACTTTCGAGGACCATATGAATAAGAACACATGCCTTGTAGAGCATTGGTACTCTCGATCAAGCCATCCACCACAATATCATCATGATTCAATAAAGCTGCCTCCACGGGATCTTCAACATTTATCATTGAGCTTGTTTCATCAATAATGACCTCGGTGACAAGGTCCATGAAAGAACATACCTCCGTGTTATTGGGTTGCTTCATTGACTTGCAAACGTGGAACACAACCTTTTCATCGCCCACTAGGAAAGTGAGCTCACTGGCCTCCACGTCAACTAAGGCCTTCCCCGTAGCAAGAAAGGGCCTTCCCAAGATGATAGGAACTTCATAATCCACCTCACAATCCAAGATAACAAAATCCGCGGGCAACATGAACTTGTCAGCCCGCACCAAAACATCATCAATGATTCCTAAAGGCCGCTTCATAGATCGATCCGCCATTTGAAGACGCATGGAAGTAGCCCTAGGTTGACCAATCCCCAATGTTTTGAAAATCGAATATGTAATCAAGTTTATGCTAGCTCCGAGGTCACACAATGCTTTAGCGAAATCCGCGCTACCAATTGTGCAAGGAATGGTGAATGCTCCGGGGTCTTCAAGCTTGGGTGCCATTGAGTGCACTACTGCACTCACTTGGTGAGTCATCTTTATAGTTTCACACTCCATTGACCTTTTCTTTGTGACCATGTCCTTCATGAACTTGGCATACCTGGACATTTGCTCTAAAGCTTCAACCAAAGGGACATTGATGGATAAGCTTTTCATCATGTCGATGAATTTCTTGAATTGGTTCTCATTATTTTTCTTCGCCAACCTTTGAGGATAAGGAGGAGGAGGCCTAGGCAATGGGGCCTTTGCTTTTGACACAACCGGCTCGGGCATGTCAATTACGTGTTCCCTAGACGGGTTCACGTCACTTTGAGTTTCCTCCTCATGATCATGAATATCAATCCTCACTTCACTATTTGTTGGATCCTCAACTACATGCTCAACCTCAATCAGAATCTCGTTATATGGCAAGTCATCATCATCACCAACAACTCGCTTTTGTTTAGAAGAACTAGCCTCACCACCTCATCCACTTCTAGTGATCACCGCCATGACGTGACCGGTATTGTTGTTGTTCCCACCCTTGGGGTTCCCCACTGTATCACTTGGTAGTGCTCCCTTCGGGCGTGTATTCAAGGCTTGTGAGATTTGTCCCATTTGAACTTCAAGATTTCAAATGTAGGTGTTATGGGAGGCAAGTTGAGCATCCTAATCCGAATTGTGTTCCATCATTTGTTTGAACATTTTCTCAATTCTACCTATATCATTACTTGAGGAACCTTGGCCTTGTGATTGAAAGGGGGGTGGATTGTTGGGTTGTTGGTACATCGGGGGCCTTTGAAAGCCCGACCCCCGGTTACTGTTTCCACCCCAATTGTTTTTATTGTTGCCTCCCTATTGTTGATTGTTGTTCCCCCAATTGCTTGAATGTTTGTTATTGTTCCAATTGTGTTGCCTTTGATTGTTCCAATTTTGGTTGTTCCCTTGATTGTTCCAATTTTGATTGTTGCCTTGATTGTTCCCTTGCCCTTGATAATTGTTGGCATACATGACATCCTCATCTTGATCATCATAAGAGTGCTCTTGACTATACCCACTTGATCCGTGGTCACATTGAACATTGTTGTTTTGCATTGGATTTTCACGAGGCCTTCGCTTGTTCACCAAAATATTTACCCCCTCCATAGCATTCACTTGCTTCGACCCTTGTAATTGTTGAAGTTGTGCCTTAGCAAGTTGATTCATAGTGGTGGTAAGCTCGGCAATTTCTTGCCCATGTTCTTGAAGTTCTTTGTGAAGACCATTAACACTTGGATCACCCTGAGGCACATTTTCTCTACTCTGCCATGTTGACGAAGTGTCAGCCATTTCATCTAACACCTCACATGCCTCATTGTATGGTAGCTTCATGAAGTTGCCCCCAGCCAATTGATTGAACACACACTGATTGGTGGTATTTATGCCTCGGTAAAATGTCTGATGTATCATGGCCTCAGTCATGTCATTGTTTGGACACTCCTTTACCATGGTCCGGTAGCGCTCCCAAATATCATGCAAAGGCTTATTTGACTGCGTGAAAGCCAATATTTCATCTCTAAGCGTTTCCATGTGACTATGAGAGAAGAATTTTGCAATGAACTTGTCTGTTAGCTCATCCCATGTGGATATGGAATGGTTGGGAAGTCGCTCCAGCCAGTCTAATGCTTTGCCTCGGAGAGAGAAGGGAAATAGCCTAAGCCTTAATGCATCCTCTGAGACGTTTGTTTGCTTGCTCCCCCAGCAGGTATCAACGAACCCCTTTAAATGTTTGCAAGCATTCTGATATGGAGCTCCTATGAAGTACCCCCGCTGCTCCAAGAGTTTCAGCATCACATTTGTGATTTGGAAGTTCCCCGACCGGATTCTAGGCGGGACAATAGCACTCGCGTACCCCTCGTTTGGAAGTACCCGAGGGGCAACTCTGGGAGGTGGAGGCAGGGAGGGGGGGAGGTCTGGAATATCCCCATTAACATTGGCCTGTCGGCCCCATCTTGGAGGTGATACTTGATTTAGCTCATCTTATCCATTGTCAAACACCTCCTCCCCCAGAATAATATTACCTAAAGGATCTGCCATTAGTACCTGAATTAATTCAACACACGCGTTAACAAAATAAGGAAGGAAAAACACACTACACCACTATTCACGTAGATAATCAACACCGTAAACACTCCCCGACAATGGCGCCAAAAAGTGATCGGCTTCCGCCTATACCACTAAAGAGTAGCAAGTACGGGGGTCAATGCAGCTTTTACCCGAAGGATCGGGATCGATTTTCACAGGGAGCTATATATGTTGGAGTTGAGTGACTAAGTGATCTAGTAGTGCAGTGTGTTATCAATTGCGCTTCTCATCAAATGGTTTGGTGATTAAACTACGGTTTAGTCTATTTGAAATTACGAACTAACTAACTAATATCTTTTTGGATGTTTTCTCAATAGATAAAGGGACTAGGGTTGTTACTTTCTCCTAGATGAATACTTGACGGGATCTAAAACCTAAGGCAAAAACGTTATGTTGGGGATTGTGATATAGCCAATGCACGGAATTACTCACTCTATACCTCTCGGTATCTTGAGTGACTTTGCCCTAATTGACTCCCTCGAGACCAATTGGGTGTCAAAATTGTGCAAGCAATATAGGCTCAACTCGGGTATTACTATCTCTAAGTTTAACCCTTTAATTGGGACTATCAATCTCTTGATTACACCCCAATTCCTTGTTGGACTGATTTTCCTAGACTCAAGTTCTCTTTCTCAAGAAGAACCCAAGTCAAATAGGCACAAATTAGTGTTTGCAACCACTAATTTAATATGGAAAACACAAATCAGTCCAAATATCAACTACCCATAAACATCTAAGCCTTAAATCAAGAGACCCATAAAATACCCATACTAGGGTTGAGCCACAACCCTAGCTAATGGGTCTAGCTACTCATAATAGTGAAAGAAAATAAATAAATAGATGAAGAATAACCCATAAGATTTAATTACAAGCTAATAATTGAAGATTAGACGATAAACCAACTATAAAATTACTCAAAATAGTCTAATATAGCCGTTCACGAGCTCTTCTCAAAGTTAGAGTACAAAAGCTCACCTAAAAATGGTAAAAGAAAGTGTTTATACTAGGGCGAATTTTCTGGACAAAAATACCCCTGCGGGGGTATCGCGAACCGCAAGAAATGGAGTGCATCCGCGGTGAGGCTTTTTGGCTTCAAACTTCTGCTCTCTGAACTTGGCCACCGCGGGTCTCATAAAATGCACCGTGATCGCGGTGGATTCTACTGAATTCCGCACAAAAAGGACCGCGGACCGCATTGGCATTAATCCTCCAAACTCCCAACTCTCTGAACCCCATCTTTGCGGACTGCACAAACTCGCTTGCGGCCGCGGTGAGGCCACTGCGGTCTGCACATAATGCTTTGTGGCCGCAATGCTTGAGTTTCCATAATATGCATCACTCTGAATCTCCTCACTGCAGACGCACTAAATGGAATGCGGCCGCAGTGGATTTGTTGCACTATGCTTGGACTTGTTCTTGGTACTTGTGCATGTTTCACTCCATTTTGAGCTGGTTTTGATAATTGTCACCTTTTTTACCAAAACTTGCAAACAAGTACAACATGTAATCCTTTGGGACTATTTTGTATACATTTTTAATCAAAACTCAAGTAAGAAGGAGTGTAAAATGAACTATAATCCCTAGTTATCAGTAGAACTTAGAAATTTTAAAATTTGTGAATTTAGACCTCAAATTGAGGTCGTATTCCTGAACCAATTGCATACCCCGGCTCGGGGAAGAATGGGTAAACGGATTTTAGTCTGAACCTCGAGTTTCGACTAAGCAAGCCCGGGGTCGATTTTTATATTTTGATGAGAAAACTTAGGAAAACCTTAATCTTGAATTAAAGTTAGTTCCTTAGCAATATTAATTATATTAAACCAATTATGATTAGATACGAGTGAGTTGAAGGCCAATTCTAAAGGAAAAGCATTGCTTGAGTAGTGAGTGGCCTGGAAATCGAGGTAAGTGTTGTGTCTAACCTTAGCTTGAGGGAATAGATATTGTGTGACTACTTGCTACTTGTTTTGTTGCTAAATCCAATGTATATGTGAGGTGACGAGTACATATACGTTGTGGTCAGATCATACTATGCGAGTGAATGTTATTTCTTGTTATTTTGGTTGTCTTAAAGCCTATCATCTGTGATATTGTTGTTAGTGAAATGTTGGGAGATTAGTATTCGGTTCCACTGAGATGGATAATATTGTGAATACTGAGTTGAGATTTAAATGATAAATGATGATAGAAACTATGATGAAATATTGGTTTCTTGTGAAATCCCTTTGTGAAAACTGAGTTGAGATTGAAATGATAAATGATGATAGAAACTATGATGAAATATGGATTTCTTGTGAGACCCTTTTTGTATGTTGTTAATGATTCTGTGATCGGTGATGAAGAGTGTAAATCACGAAGGGTGGTGTCGTGCATGATTCATTTATATTATATAGTGAGGAAGAGTGTAAAGTACGAAGGGTGATGTCGTGCAAGAAATATCTATATTGTGAGGAAGAGAGTAAAAGCACGAAGGGTGATGCCGTGCATTCATATTTATAATCTGGTGAGGATGAGAGTAAAAGCACGAAGGGTGATGCTGTGCATTCTATTTATTATTTGGTGAGGCTGAGAGTAAAAGTACGAAGGGTGATGCCATACAAATTTCATTTCTATTTTAATTGCTCAAGTTTAATTGTTTACCATTTTTACATCTATCTTTTCGTTATCTCAATCCTTATGTTAAATATTTCACCACAAAATGACCCCTTCCCGTTATTTGATATTTCTAAATACTTTATATGTTGTTATTTCTGCTAGCATGATTATATATGTCCAGGCTTTTATGTGGTGTCTTGTCCTAGTCTCTTCACTACTTCGCCGAAGTTAGGCTCGACACTTACCAGTACATGGGGTCGGTTGTACTGATACTGCACTCTGCACTTCTTGTGCAGATCCAGGTTTAGGTCCGAGCTGAGTTCGAGGTAGAGCCAGTACTATTGGCACGGAGATACGAGGTAGATATGCTGGCGTCCGCAGATTCCTGGAGTCTTCTCGACATTACTTAGATTACTATTTTATTTGATTCAAAACAGTTATACATTATTATTGAGCCAAATACTTATAGTATTCTTTAGTAGTTCGTGAATTGTGACTCCAAGTCCTGGGTAGTTAGATATTAGTATTAGCTAGAGTTTCGTTTTATTATTTCATACATTATTCTGAAATCATTTATTGGATGATATTAGACCTCGCATTATGTTTTTAATGGTTTTGAATGTCGAATCCCTCTAACATTGACTTGCCTAGCAAGTATGGTGTTAGGCGCCATCACGATCCCGATGGTTGGGAATTTGGGTCGTGACACAATTAATGACAAATAATAGGATAATAAGAAAATGTAAAAGCAACTCAAAAGTGTACAAGATAAGTCTCAAATCCTCACTAACGTTCAACCATCCCAAGACGTATAGTCATAAGTACATGAAATACTAGAGTTTACTAAATACCTTATTTTGAAAGAAGTACAATATTGTCCGAAAAGTAGAAACATTACAATTGAAATAGAAAGATGACTCTAAAGCCTGCGAACAGAATGCAGCTCTACCTCGAATCACCTGACTGGTATCCGCTAAGAACATCTTGGGACTATGTTGGTATTATGTCTGTATCTATACAACAAGTGCAGAAGTATAGCAAAAGTGTAGTATGAGTACAACTGACATAATATACTCAGTAAGTGTCAAGCATATCCCCGGCGAGATAGTGTTGAGGATAAGACAAGAACCTATAAGGAAACTGTGTAGTTATATATCAAAAAGTAATGAAATAATATGTAATGTATCAAGTATAACAACAAGATAACAACAAGTAAAAGGGACAACAAGTGCACAGGTAAAAGGACATAAAGAGGCAATATAAAGTAAAGTTTCACTGACCAGGGCTCAACTTGTAGTTTTACAACAATTCTGAACAATCTTTCAAAAGTGAATAACGAAGCCACAAAGCCAAGTCCACATTTCGAATATCAAGTAAGGAGCAATGAAGTCAACAAAACGGTACGGCATCACCTTTCGTGCTTTCACTCTCATCCTCACATCTTAATATGATAGCAAGCACAGAAACAATCTTCGTGCATATCCTCACGTTCACTCAAGCATGGAAACACCCTTCGTGAAATGATATCAATATATGAATAAGGCACGGAAACACCCTTTGTGCATTTCACTCTTACTCACCAAGCATCACATACAACATAATACCAAGCAAGGTGGGAAGCATATTCAACATCAATAATAGTATTTGAATACAACTGATCATATGAGAATTTACCAACAATTTAGTACCAACAAACCGATCAATAATTCGACGATCTCAATGCCCAATATCACAATATTCTTAATATATAAAATAACATGAATACGAGAAATAAAGAATTAAAGAACCTATCTAAAATATGGAGGACATAATATACAAAGTAACATGGCACAAATAAGGCTAATTCTACTCGCATGTCTCTCACAAGGCCACTACATATGCACTCGTCAGCTTGCCTATACACCACGCCAACACATAGATCACATGTAATCTAAAATCATCACATTAACATCAAAAATCAAGAATCAAATACAAATAATCAAGAATTTTCAAAGTTTAAACTCAATTTTTCAATTTTTCACATAAATCGCCAAAACGATCTCGGGTCACCCGGGACTCCAACCAAACACGTACAAGTCTAAAATCATAATACGAATCTATCTTAATCATCAGAACACTGATTCGAGGTCATTTACCAAAAATTTAGACCGTGGTCAACTGTAACCACTTTTTTCAAGTCAAAAATCATATTTTCTTTAAAAATTCACATTTAAACTTCTGGAAGTCGACACAGACTACGCACACAAGTCATAAATCAACAAATGAAAGTATGGAAGGCCTCTAACGCAAAAAGGGAGCTAGTACTCAAAACGGCATATCGAGTCGTCACATTGAAAACACTTTGTTGAACGTTACTCACTCGAGATCTGTGTGCTTGAATCTAGGAGAGATTGTTTATCGTTTTCGTGAAAATATAAAGAAAAATTCTCTTGTCTAACGCAACTAATTATACATATCGATGTGTAGTGTCAAATTATTTCGGAAACATCAATCATCACATATAATTATTCATATTGGATTTTCGACGGCGTTATAAATTATACGCTAGCTTAACCTGATATTTTGTTTGAGCAATAACTTCCACTGTCAACTGATTTTCCTTGCTTTACTTCACTTTACTTTTCCCTTTAGAGGGATAGAAACCAGGTCTTAATTAAAGGCAATATCTTTACTATAACGAGGTAGTCTCTAAGCTAGATGATTTTAAGATGGATACAAAATCCATTTAATTTGTTAAAGCTTAGCAAACATTCCAGGGGCGGCCTTTTCATAAAGCAAAAAAAGCAATTAATTTAGGTCCCACATTTGTGGGGCTCATTTTTATTACAGCTAATATGCTGTGTATAAATTTAAAAAAATTATGAAGTGAAAAAGTATGATTTCTTTCTTAACAAATATAGGGAAGAACAATATGCAACTGCTATGATTTTTGCTAAGGAAATTGCACTTGAAATGAATATCGAACCCGAATTTCGTAAGAAACGTGTGATATATAGGAAGTGACAATTTGATGAGAATGTTGATAATGAAATTTCAATATCTTTAGAAGAGTCCTTTAGAGTTGATTACTTTTATACATAGTAGACAATGCTATTTTTTTCACTTCAAAATAGATTTGAACAATTTGAAGCATATCAAAATATTTTTGATTTTCTATTTAGCGATAAAAACTAAGATCACTAGATGATGAAAATTGAAACAATGTTGCTCCAATCTTGAATGTTCCTTAAAGCATAATAATCAATTCGATATTGATGGTTTTGATTTATTTTTTTAATTAAGAGTATCAAGGAAAATAGTATAATTAGAAGATGGAGTAGCAGTTTAACTGATACACTCAATCAAATATAAATATTTGATTCTTTTTCAAATATCTATATTGCATATGGAATAATATTAATAACTGTCACGACCCCAAATCCTAACAGGCCGTGATGGCGCCTATCGTGGAACTAGGCTAG
>ML252608.1:11777-29064 GCA_005239495.1 Nicotiana undulata | reverse complement strand
AATTTAAAATATAATCCATATTCTTTTATGAATTTAATTTTAATAAAATTTATATGCCTACAACTATTATATAAGACAAATACACGACGAAAAAGTTAAAATGATTACATAATACACATGCATAAAGAAAAATTAAAAAGAATTTAAGATATTCTACTATTACTAAAGTAAAATCAAATAGTATACCAATTAAATATTTCTAATACAACCAAAAAATGTTCCAACTACTTATGATACCGGTATAGTATATAGCTATACCAACTGGGTATACAACTGTACGCAAAGTTTATTTTTTTTTAAATTTAATTATTAAACTAAAATAATATCAGTTGTCACTATGTGGACAACAATTGGAACAAAAATTCAGGACAATCCTTTTGAAATTGTGGTATGCACGGCAATCAGGAGTTTCTCTGATCAACTTATTCCTCTTGTCCATTTTTCTCACTACGAATATTCTATTTCATTTTTATTTTTATTTTTCTAATAATTATTAATATATGTTTCTACGGTCAAAGTACATATCATAAACGGAAAAATAGTCAAAAGTAATGTGATTCAAGTCATAAAATAAAACAAAAAGTGGAATAAATTTACATTTTCCACTTGCCCCTCACGTGGGGTAAAGCAAATTAAAGGGGAATAGGAAATTGAATGGTCATGTAATATGTTTGTGCTGTATAGGTAAGAATTGTAATTAATTTTGGAATGGGCAATAACGAGTAAATATTTTGGCCTTAATGGGCATTATGCGTCATTTCCTCATTTTACTTTGGACGAAACTGGTCCAATAAGATGCAGCAATTCCTTGCACTTTTCAAAGGAATTTTTACCTTCCTATGTCACATTTGAAACCTTATTACCCTCAATGTTTAAGGTTAGAGTTAATTACACTTCATATATANCGTAACACTACTCACGTTTCTCTCTCCTTACCCCTCAACCCCCCGCCCCACACGTTTTAACTTTAAACATAACTCTCCGCTCCACGTTTTACCTTTTACCCTACAACCCCCCCACCCACGTTTACCTTCAGCGACGTTCTTCACAGTTCTTCAATTAAATTCACCAAAAATTGAAGTTATCATTCTACAAAGTTGGTTCACATTTTAGTAAGTTGAAGTTAAACCATGAAGAACATCAAATCTCCAAAAAAATTACTTTAAAAATATGCAGTAGGTGATATCCCCTCATTCGATTTGGGAGTTTTAACACTAAAATCACCCAAAAAACAAGTAAAATCTTCACATGCAATTGAAGAGACTACTCATCGATCATCTCTCAGACAAACCCGAGCCGAGATGAGAGCAAAACAAAAGCATGATGTAGATGATGGAGGAAGTTCTACACCCGACAAACAACTCAAACGAAAAGGAAAAGAGGTACTTGAAGACGACGACTTTGTTGAAGAGGCCCCTAAAATTCCAACAACAAAGAAACTCAAGGTGTCTCATGCTTCCTCAAAACAAAAAATGAAGAAACAATCCAAAAAACACCAAAAATTGGCTCAGAAAAAATCTTTGGTGAAGGTAAACATTTATTAGTTTCGTTTTCCAGTTTTTTAGTTTGGTTTTGGTTGTAAAAATCTGTGTTTAAGTGTTTTACTATAGTGTAGATTAATTGTCTTAATTTTGTAGATAATTTGTAGTTGTGAGGTTATACAGTTTATAATTGTAGTGATTTTGTAGTTATTTTGTGGTTACCTTTTAAAATTTGTAACAGAGTTGTATTTAGTTTTTCATCCTGCATTTTTTTAGACAATGTTTTATATTTGTAAATGTATTGTAGTTCTTTGTAGTTAAGTGTGTAAAACAAAAAATGAAGAAACAGTCCAAAAAACACCCAATATTGGTCCAGAAAAAATCTTTGGTGAAGGCAAACATTTATTAGTTTCGTTTCCAGTTTTTTAGTTTGGTTTGGTTGTAAAAATCTGTGTTTAAGTGTGTTACTATAGTGTAGATTAATTGTCTTAATTTTGTAGATAATTTGTAGTTGTGAGGTTATACAGTTTATAATTGTAGTTGTTTTGTAGTGATTTTGTAGTTATTTTGTGGTTACCTTTTAAAATGTGAAACAGAGTTGTAGTTAGTTTTTCTTCCTGTATTGTTGTAGACAATGTTTTATGTTTGTAGATGTTTTGTAGTGCTTTGTAGTTAAGTGTGTAAAAAATGACTTGTATGTCTTTTTTGGTTGCTGCCTTTTTTGTAGAAAATGATTTGTTTGTAGCTATTGTGTAGTTATTTTGTAGATAATTTGTAGATTAATGCTTCCTTTTTATGCAGTTTACTAATGTAAATTAATTTATCATTTTGTGCAGAATGAATATTATTTTGCCCCTCATAATGTGAATTATGGGGTACTTAAATTCCACAGTTTGTGTGATCCTAGCATTCCTAGCCAGATAAAAGAGTTATNTTTTGGTTTCCTTCTGTCTCCCCCCCCCCCCCCATTTGCATGCAAAACCAAGTCATTCATCTCCTGATGACGTATGAACTGGCTAAGTCTAATGCATCATTTTTTTCAGTCCACTTGAAGGGTGAAAAATTAAATTTTTCATTGAGAGAATTTGCTTTAATTACCGGTTTAAATTGTGTGAATAAGGTTACAGATTATGGATATACTTCTAGTTATGTTAGCAAGCTAATGAATAACTATTTTCCTAAACAAAAAAAAAGTAGAGAAGTGGTATTTGAAAAACATAGTAACAAATAGATCTTGGTTAAACGATGAGGATGCAGTCAAGTTGTGCATTCTTTATCTATTGGAATTTTTTGTTTGCCCTTCTGACAAAGACCATGTGTCTTTTATAGACCACTTTAGGTTCTATTTGGTAGAGTCTGGGCAGTTTATTTCATACCCATGGGGTATTAAATCGTTCAATCAGGTTATGAAATCTGTTAAGCACCGGCTAAATCCCAATGTACATTCTTATCTCATACGGGGATGCTCATTAGCATTGCAAGTATGGCTTTATGAGTGTTGCTCGACCGTCAACACTGAGCTTGCTACGAGGTGTTCTGACTCAATACCTCGCATATTAAGATGGTCAGCTACCAAGGGGTAGATTTGGTTAGCTGCCTTTGAAGAGAACATGATAAAGCCTGAGTGGATTAAGGTAAAGTTTTCCATTCTTTTATCATTCTACATTTGCCTTCATAAATATCTACACTTATTCGACATTTTATGCCTTAACCGAACTAACTGTTTTTTTTCCTCATTCAGTTCACAAGCATGAGTGAATCTGGAGAAGAGATTGGAGTGCTTACTTTGCCAGACAAAATTGAGTATGAAGATCAAGAAGGTGAACAATCATCTGAGGATACCAATACTGATCCTCCAACATTGGAGCCCAAACAAACAGGTTTTCAAGAGTACAAGGACTCTGTGGCTAAGAAAAACAGAAATTTAAAAAAGGGAATTGAGCAGGTAATATTATGAACTACAATATATTTACATATTAGCTACAATTCATCGACATTTCATAAACAACCTATTTAATATATACAAATTTGTTCATTCTCACATATTCCTATCTATAATTGCACATGTTTATTAATGTATGTTAGGACACATTATAAAATTAATAACTTACTATATTTTAAAATTGTAGGTTGATGGCAAGCTAGAGGATTTTGGGAAGGCTGTATTTGTGGAACTCCATGGCCTTCGAGTGTTTATAGATGATTCTGTGAAGACTGTTTTGAATTTGATAAACATGAGAAATGATAAGGATGAGGCAAAGGTAAGAGTTGATATATATTTATATACCAAAACAAATTATGACATATGAAACAATATACTCAAACTAACATAAATTATTTAGTTTGCTGGTAGTTCAACCAAAAACAATGACCAACAAAAAGGAGTGAACAACCAGCAATTTCAGTTCAATATTGGTGAACAAGTGCATGCAAGCACTAGCAACACAGGTGTATACACTTAGTATATACTTGTATAGACCATATCCACATTATTCACATTTTATCCACAACTTCCTACATATATCTACAACTTTCAAGGCAATATTATCTAATATTATTTACCATTTTTAATTATAAATTGAAGATGCAGTTTGTACAGAACATGTTCCAGCACATGTTGAATTATATACAGAAGTACAAGTTGCAGCTGACGAATACCAAGCATGTATAATATCATAATGTCATTCAGTGATATATTATTGTTGTTTATACATTTTTACATTCACGTTAAGTAATTTAAGTATTATGTTACAGAGATTGAAGATATCAATGCATAGTCCCCAATTCACGGAGTGACTGTAGCAGCTCAGACAGAAAAGGTCATTGAGAAACAGGGAACTGAAGGTGAAGATGCACAGCATGTGGATGAAGGTGTTTCTGAAGGATCAGGCATTGGGAAGAAGGCTGTCACATTGGATGATTTTGAGTTGCCCGACAACATAACACAATTGGTTAAGTATGGCGAGACAATACCAGATGAAGCAACACCTATGCACCCGGGGAGAACCAGGCATCCGGGGAAGCATGCACGATCACCTTTCATACCTCTATACAGTTCTGGAGGCAACAGCTCTCTTGGACCTAAATTTTTCCACCTCAAGCACCCTTTCACTACTGTTATAAGTGAAAATGTAGATCCTGATATTTTGGATAAATTCAACAAGTAGTTATACCATTGTAATTCCAAAGGATCTAAGAGGTATGAATGCTTAATTTGACACCTTCATTTCAGCATTTAAAGTTGAAATATGTAATTCATTCTCTGATATTTTTTTTCTGGGACATTTATTTGTTGTTCCGGGAGGAAGTCTTCATTTTTCATAAAGGATAACCAAATCAAGCCTTGGTTAGACCTTGGAATTGAAAATGTGGATAAGAAGGACTGGTTTTATTCCCTTGCGCATCCCGGACAAGTCCTCAACGACTCGGTAAGTATCAAAGAATAAATTCACAAGATATCATTTGTTTTTTGTGTTTGTAGTTTAATTGTAGTTCTATTGTAGATATGAAATATATGTGTCCGTGAATTGTATTATAAATTTTAGATATAACGTAGACATTCTTATAAATGTTGTTTTTATTTTTTATAGTGTGATTGTATTTAGTTTGTACCTTATGTATCATATTTCATGATGCTTTGTATGTAAATATTGTATATGTGGTAATTTGGACAGAATTGGTAAAACTGTATTTCATGTCTGTAGTTAAATTGTAGTTAGATTGTAGATCAGGATGAAACTTACAACATTAATTATAGTATAAATGTAGATATGATTGAGACCTGAATGTACATGTTGTGTTCCAGGTGTTGCAGTGTAACTACAGCTAAAGTGTATCTATTTGTTAGATTATTTGAAGTTTAACTTTGTAGATTAAATTGTAGAGTTATTTTTAGATATCATTGTTGATTATTTTGTAGGTGTTCTGTGTGTAATTGTAGTTACACTATGGTTTAATTTAGATTTTATGATGTTTGCAGCATATTGATGTTTTACTGTATTACCTGAGAAAAAGAAGCAAATATGGCCCCAACAACAACACTAGGTTTACAACAACCGATTGTTTGTTCAAGACGAAGATTGAACAAATATAGAGAAGTTCATAAATGCTCCACCGGAAAAGAAGTATTTGGTTGTAAAATCCCAGGATGATGTTGTAGAATATATTCTGGGGTATAGAATACTTGCAAATGTTCCATGGGATGAAATTGACTATGTCATCATGCCCGTGAACATTGTAGAAAATTTTCATTGGGTGTTGGTCGTTTTCGACATTGCGGACAAGCAACTTTATGCGTATGATTCCATGGTGTCTTCACGCAATCATCAAGTTGTTCAATCTTGTGTTGATAAGTTTTCAGTCATTATCCCTCTTTATTTGTCTTGCACTGGTTTCTATGGGAAGCGTAAAGATATTAACTTCAAGAATACAAAGGCGCACATTGAGAAACTAGTTACAGGCCCTCTTAACATTCAGTGGATGGTTGCGGAGATTCCACAGCAAAAGAAGGATCACTGTAAAAAATCTATTCTCTCTTTCTATACGTTTAATTTTTTTTGTTTTGTTTATAAGCAATTGTTAAATATTTAAATTTTGTTTTCTTATGTAGCGATTGTGGTATATTTGTGGTTGCCTTTGCGGAGTTTGTTAGCCTTGGAGATTTGTCAATTCCTGCAAAAGACATTTCTGATATTGACAAACACCGAAGACGATATGAAGCTCTCCTATGGGACTATGCTACAAAGATGCAGGAAGACTGGTAAATCAGTGAAAGCGAGGTTACACGCAGGCTAGCAAGGAGGAAGGGTGCTCCTGCATTAAATGAGAAAATAAGAGTTCCGAGAAAGAAGAAATAGTGTCATGTTTATGTAGTTTAGTTGATGTTAGTTGGTAGTTGAAGGAGAATACACAACATGCTGAAATTTCCTTTTATGTTTTTATTGAAGCAGAACTTTTTGTTTTGTTAATTTCTAATCAGTTTTAGTAGTTCACTTGAATATAAATTTGTTGTTTTATCTTCATTTGTTCAATCAGTTCAGCACTGTATCTTAATTATACTAAACGTAGTTATTATAATGTTAGAATACAAGTTGTCTACGAATTAACTACAGACTATCTACATTCTTGAAACACTCAATGTCGTGATTGTATATAATTTAGTAGTTAAATATGTTCATATTTTTGGTATGAAATACCTTCAAGTTGTAGGTAATTTATGTATATAACTGTCAGTTCAAGTTAAATTACACGACAAACAGAAGAAATAATAATTTAATCATAGAAATAGATTATCTACAAAATATCTACAACTAAGCTACAACTTATTAACAATCTACATTTTAACTACATTTTATCTACATTTTATCTACAATCTAAAATTATTGTATATTACAGTTAATTTTTTTTAAGCAGTTGTATTGCTGATAATAACTATTACATCTTAACTACAATATATCAAAAACACCTTTAGATGCTTGACACAATACATAAAAACATGTTAACAAACACATAAACAAATTTAAATTACCTACATAATGTTATTTAAAAACTTAAACGATTACACACAAAATTCTGCTAACTTGAACACACTAGCAGTTATTTGAATTAATATTCTAACTACATGATATTTATTTCTTTTTTGGCGCATTCTTGCAAGATCTTTTGTTATGCCCTTCACCTCCACAATTTCCACATGACACCTTGTACTTCTTTGACTTTATTTCATCATATGTTTTATATCTTTCCTTTTGAGGTCTTCCTGGCTGCCTTTTATCTCCCGTCGGTGGATTTACTACTTCATCTGAAATATGTTGTGGCACATTTCATTTGCTTTCATCAGGAAGAGGATTTACTGGTATTTCATACATATGCAGTAGGCTCTCCTTTGTGTAATACGGAGAGCAATAGTTTTCATATGTTCATTCATGTGCCTTAATGTTGCTAAAGCATGCGCACATGGAAGTTCTTCTAGTTGGAATTGGCCACAACTACATTTCTTGCTTTCAAGACACACAATGTACCGCTTCACACCATCTAACACAATATGTATATGATCTGTTGAAGCCCTCACCTACAATTGCAGAACAAACAGAAAAATTATTATTTCAAGCATAAAAATAGATTATCTACAAATTATCTACAAATCATCCACAAAAATTCTATAACTAATTTTCAGTCTACTAACTATCTACAATTTATCTACAATCTGGAAACAGTGCATGTTAAGTTATTTATTTTTTCTGCACCAAATAAACAGATCTTACCCTAAACTTCTGAGACAATGTTCTGTTGTTCTCCAATTCTTTGTTGAATTGGTACCCAAGGAATGTGAAAGCACCCACCTTCACCTTCAATAATTTCTCGTTGGTCCAACGTTCTAGAAGTGTCTGCATATACTCTAAACGGTCAAATATTGGCAGCTCTCTTGCATCTTTTGTTACAGCATTCAGCGACTCTGCAATAGTTGATGCCATTGTCCAAGTTCTATTCACCGTTGCATGTACTCTTGACCATCTATGATAGCCAATATCATATAGGTAAGATTTAACACGCGGGTCTATCTCTTCAATCTTCAACATCCTTTTATTAAATTCATCCAGAGTGTACGACCGTGCTGTAGCAAAGTACAATTCATATAATTGTAGATCACCCTTCTTGAACTTTGACCTTATATTTGTCCAAATATGCCACATGCAAGAGTAATGTGGCATGCCCGGATAGACAATTGATGTTGCCTTCGGGATACTCTCATTCCTATCTGAAACAACACACATTGAATGTCTTTCACCATATGCCTGCTTGAATTGCTCAAAGAACCACTTCCAAGATGCGTTCTTTTCAGAATCAACCACAGCATATGCCAAGGGCAATATTGTACGTACATTATTATTTCATAAAAATTTAACTGGCAGCTTTGAAAATGGACATAAAAATATAAATACATAACAACTGCAATAAATCTACAAAATATCAATAATTTATCTACATTTTATATACTACCTACCAAATAACTATAATATTTCTACAATGTATCTACATTTTATAGACTACCTACAAAATAACTACAAAAGTTTTACACTTTTTACCTGTTGCATCCATGGTGCTTGCTGTCAGCATAATCCCCTTGTAGGTTGACTTTAAGAATGTCCCATCAACCACTACTACTAGCCTACAATGTTGCCAACCACTAATTGATGTACAAAGAGCAACAAATGCATAAGAAGCATTCATCTGTTGTCTTCTTCAATTTAACAACTGAACCGAGATAAGTCTCCTCAAGAATATAAAAATATTTTGGTAATTTGTTGTATGAGTCGGCAGGATGCCCTCTCAAAAACTGTAAAGCTTTTTCCTGTGATCTCCATGCTTTCATGTAGCTTAGGTTCACTCCGTGTTCGGATAACATATCAGTTTGTATGTCCTTTGGTGTGTAAACAGTCTTAGGATCACAATACATTGGAATGATCATGCTACCAACTACAGTTGCAGTACGTTTGCGCTGTATGAATGTATCGTCCATTAGGCAGCATGTGTGTTGTCGGTTGAAACTCCTTATCTTGAACATTGCGGAATCATTAATTGACGTTGCCTTGAAGTGCCATTTACAGTTTTCACCAACGCATACAAGCCAGTAGCTACAAAAAAAATACAATATTTAATACAAATTATAAATGTAGATGCAAGAGAGGACTGTTTTAACATAAAGAAATTACAATCTACAATTTGACTACAATTGCATTACAATTCATCTACAATATGTAAAAAACACATATCTCGAGTACAATACTGCTTTTAATGATCTTTTCAACACAAATATCTCAATACCTTCTATGGCTAGATCTTTTAACTCTGAACTGGAACTTGTGCATCACAGAATAGTTCTTCATTGCAGCAGCTACAATTTGCTTGTCTTGATACACTTGTCCTTCTTCAATATCACTTTGCGTACCTTCTGTTATTATTTCACTTTGATATTCCTCTATAGCGGGAGAGGATGGCATATCAAGTAACTTTAGTGATCCAAACGAACCTGCATGAAAATAAAGATAAATAGTGTCATTATAATTTTGTAGAATCATTGTAGATAATTTGTAGATATAGTGACAATTATGTAGTCGTCATTTTTTTTCCAAATACATTGTAGTTAGATTGTAGTATAACTGTAGCAATTTGTAGATACCTGTTAAATCAGTACTGCTTCATACATAATTAATCTGGTTTGTACTTTATTTGAATAACTTTTGTTCTAAACATATATTGTAGTTTATTTTGAAGACAAAAAATTTATGTCAACAATTTCTACACATAGATTTTCGTTTATTTTGTAGTACAAATGTAGTAAGTTTGTAGATAATCTTGAAAAAAAATATTGCTTTATACTTCCTTTAAACTAGTTTGTAGTTTAATTATAGTCAAAATGTGGTAATTTTATAAACAATACAGTAAACCCCTAATTCCATGCAATTTTAAACAAAACAAACCTGCACTCGTGTTATCGATGGTGATAGCCAATTTCATATTGAAATCTCGTACACTTATGCATAACGAATATGAACCTAAGTTTTTATTCTCCTTTTTTGTCTCCATAGACACACGAACCCGCATATCATTCCTAATCTCCATTGGAGGACAATTGTCGTTCACCATGTATCGATCAACATACTACAGCTTGCATTCTCATCTACCACAATGCCATCAACTTGAAAATCTCTAAATCTGCCATAGTTATCCCAATTTCCTTTCAATTATAGCATGATTGGGATTTTGGACATGATTGCGTGTTGTTGATGATGTATTTTTCTAAAAAATTTCGTTTTTTTGGATTTCTAGATTGAGAGAAAAAAGGATGTAGAACATAATATCTCGAAGATTTGTTTGTTGAAGCTGTTCGTAATTTTTTTTTATTATTATTTGCATTGTAGTTTCAGAGAAAATTTCGCAGATGAGATACGCCTTTTCCGTTTCAAATTTGAATTTAATGTCGATAAATCAATCACAAGATTTTCTTCCACATTTTTAGCCCGATATTATGGGAAGAATCTGCCCTATTAAATACTAAATAACAATTTGTATATAAATTGTAGAAAAAATTTGGACTAGGCGGGTAATTTACATACTATGCACATATTTGATAATAAGGTTTCATATATGGTATAGGAGGGGGGGGGAAAAATCCCCTTTTCAAACTACTTCTTCCCTTTAATAATTGCCTCTTCAGCATATTCGCTATTTACTTTTACTTTTTTCTTTTTTGGGTTTAACAATCAGGAGATTATAAGACTAGGTTTTGCGAGTAAAAGTTTGATTTGTTAAATACACCAACTTCTAATTCAACAATAATATGTCAATGGACCAACCATTGGAGTTTTTAACGGCAAAATAGCACGGGCTAGCAAGTTTTTGAATTGATAATCGAAAAATAACCAGCATTTGCAAAGTCATTAAAAATAACTACTGGTTTGTTGAAACGCGGAATTTCCAGCATAATATGCTGGATTATTGAACTCCTGCGTATAAACTTCCAGTATATTAATCTGAAACTCCATCACATTATGCTAGAATCTCATATGTAAAAAATTCGAATTCGATTTTTAAGAGTGTTATTGTACGGATTTTATCTTTACATAAAAAAGATGGCTAAATTTTAATTATTTTTGAAACTGTGGGTATTTTCAATTACCAGTTGTAAATCTGACTATTATTTTTACCCCGTTTTTAACACATTAGTTCGGATATGTTTACCGGTCAATGGCCAAATTGGTGTAGATTGGAGAAATGTCATTTTGCTAATCTTAACAACGGGACATTTGCATCCGTACCCGCTTTTTGTGTCACGTTTTAACTTATACTCGCTTTACAAAAAAAAATTAACTTATACCCGCTTTTTCGCATAACTTCAGCATACGAGACTGAAGTAGCAAAGGCAATCACGCTAAACTTCAGTATTCTAGTAGACGGGCCTGAAGCAGCTTGCGAACTTCAGCTCTAGAGCTGAAGTTTTTGTCTTTGTAACTGGGGAACTTGAGCTCTAGAGCTGAAGTTTTTATTTTGTAACTCGCGAACTTCAGCTCTAGAGCTGAAGTTTTTGTCTTTATAACTGGGGAACTTCAGCTCTAGAGTTGAAGTTTTGACTTTGTAACTGGGGAACTTCAGCTCTAGAGCAGAAGTTTTGTCTTTGTAATTGGGGAACTTCAGCTCTAAAGCTGAAGTTTTTATTTTGTAACTCGCGAACTTTAGCTCTAGAGCTGAAGTTTTTGTCTTTATAACTGGGAACTTCAGCTCTAGAGCTGAAGTTTTTGTTTTGTAATTGAGGAACTTCAGCTCTAGAGCTGAAGTTTTTGTCTTTGTAACTGGGGAACTTCAGCTCTAGAGCTGAAGTTTTTGTTTTGTAACTGGAGAACTTCAGCTCTAGAGCTGAAGCTTTTGTCTTTGTAACTGGAGAACTTCAGCTCTAGAGCTATTCAAATGTTTAAAATCTCTTTAGCACTAACGTGTTTCCCATTTAATTACACTTTCTAGTACTATCATTTTATCCATTTTAATGAAAAACCAGTCAATTTTCCTTCTCTCATCTTCACATCTTCTCCTCGATCTTCTAANTCTCTCTTCTTCACATCTTCTCCTCGATCTTCTAAAAAAGAAACAGAGCAGGTGGGTCGTTTCTTCGTCTAAGCTTGTGTAAAATCAAGATGCGAAAAGAAGAATTACTGAAAGTTTCTTTATTGTTGAATTCGTAAAGAGAAAAAAAATGATGTTTTGGTGGGAGAATCAGTGATTCTTTGTAGTTGATTACTCACTGGTGTGCGCTACTACACACTCATAGAAGAAAACGAAGGAGGAGAAGGAGAAAGAGAAAGGGAGCTGAAGTTGTTTAAAAAGTGGGTACAAGTTAAAAGTTTTTAAAAAAATGAGTATAGGTTAAATGGGGAAGACCAAATAGGACACCCCGTGCAATTTCTACCTTCAATTGGTACTTAAGAACTCCTTTTCACTTTTTATTAATCTTTTAAGACAATGTATGAATTTTGATTGGTTTCCTATTATAAGTTGTAAGGAGCATCGATGCTGGTTTAGTTTAGCTAATCATTGGTCTATTGATATTAGTTTTTTTTTTAGTTTGTGTTTTTGAATTTGATTTTGTAAACTCGGTATTGAAGACGTTATGTATACTGGTGTCACTGGTTTCTCTTCCCTTCCTAGTTTCCATATTGGGCCATTTTTCTCCTGACCAGCAGAACTACTACCTCGGAAGAAGGGATTAAAAAGCTACAAACAATATCAAAAAAGAGGAAAGTCTTATCCGGGCTTTATACAAAGTCCCGCTTTAGTTGATGCAAAATGAGCAAATTTTCCAGAGTGAAAATTTGTCATCGGTTTTTTTTTATGACCGAGAAATTAGGCCGATCCTTTGGACGAACCGCAGCCTTCGAAACTCAGTGGGTAATGGGCCCGCCCCTCTACCCTTCTCCACTTAAATATCAGGCTTTACTTTGCAAGGTGTGGGACTTGAAAATTGTTCATCCTATTGCCAAGATTTTTATTTTGGTTTAGAGTCGAGTGATGAACCACATACTTTTGCCATTAATGAGAAAGCATAAGACAAGTAAATTCTATAACCCTATACTAAAAGAGCATGTCAAGTTCGTTCAGTTTGAGGGATAAATTACGAGAGGAAATGGATGGCACTATATAAATGTGAGGCATGACCTCCTAAACTAATTTGCAGATACCATTGGTGTGTGTAACAGAACACTAAAATGTGCTGGAAATAGAAAAACAGTACTCACAAAAATCCTTGTTATGCTAGGAACCAAGGAACCAATTGAAATTCCTCCTTGTGTGTTTTCATGTGAATTGGTAGGGAAGGGGAAAACGAGAAAGTGTAGGTGGGAGCAGCAGGCAGCAAGCTGATCTATGAACTGAATCTTGTACCAGTGAACCCATAAGGCAAATCACCCAAAAAAAAGGGGGGAGCCCGGTGCACTAAGCTCCTGCTATGCGCGGGATTCGAAGAAGGGCCGGACCTCAAGGGTCTATTGTACGCAGTCTTACCGCACTGGCTTGAACCCGTGACCTCAAGGGTCTATTTGCATATTGTAGCTTATCCTCCTTATTAAAAGGAAAAAGGAATTGCCCCCATTGTTAGAGCTAAAGCTACTAAAGTAGAAGGCATCAACACTTGGATAGGTGACTTCCTCACCTGATTGAATCCTCAGGAGTGATTGAATACCTCAAACAAGATAGTTTGAGCTGACATTGTATAACAAGTATTTGGTGAAGCCACCAAGTAGACACAAGACAAAAGACTGCAGGCTGTAGCATAACGACAAAACTATACTTTGATCATTTCTACAACTTAAACCTCTTCCATATCTTTGGTTCTAACAGAAGCAACATCTCCTAGAGGAACTTACAACTAGTATATCTGCACAATTTACCAGTGCAAAAATAGAACTTCTGATGCAATACAAAAGAAATATCCCAAAAGAATTGTTCATAAAAAAGAGTACGTTCAAGGATTATTCTGCAGATTGTGTCCACTTCTTTTTCAACTCCATCAAAGAAAAAACAAAAAACACAAGCTGTAATCTGATAAAAATTGAGCAAAAACTCCAACGTTCCAAAAATTAGTCCTTGCTTGCTGTTAATAATTAGTCCTTACCACTCAATGGACCAAGGGAGAAACTAGTGGTCTTACATATTCACCCCATTTCTCTTCCGTAAAAGTCAACTTTGTTTCCTTCCACGTGAAAATGGTTTATATATTCCGAAGCACCTTTCATTTAGCCATTCACCTATGCCATAGTCAGCAAAGTACATGAACCTAATCAATTTGCACAAAAAGTAGGAACCTATCCTAAGGATATAAACGAACTATACCCCAATGATGAAATGAAGCTGTTACTTTGGTCATAGTCGGAAGAACACATGAAAGTAGACTACCTGTACAAAAATTAGTATCATCGTAGAGCTTAAATGAGCCAGTTAGTCATAATCAGAGTAATGCATATAAAGCAGTCAACTTGCACTAAGGCTGGGACCCATTGCAAAACAAATTTGTGTTACTTCTCCAAAGGCTACCATGATATTATTCATCTCGATTCCCATGTTAACCATTACTTTGCTCTTAGTAATTAAAAGGCATGAACTAGCCTAATTATTCCGAAATTGAACAATATGACTATACTCTGCCTCAAATTACAGAATCCTCTCACGTTGATGTAGATGATACATTCACTCTCATTCTATAGCAATTCTCACTAAAAGACATTTTAAAGGATTTGCTTAGAAAGCCGTTAGTTACATCAGCATTAAAATTCCTTACTTATTGCGCTAGCCTCTACCTTTTTTACAAGTATAATCTCTTACTATATCATAAGAAGATAAGTACAATCTCCATCTTTCATGCTCTTTTCAACACTGCTGAACCTATAACCATAACAGCTCTACATGATCGCAAACTCAGCTATATTTAATAAGCATTTTAAAGATTAAAAATCCAGACAAGCTTAATGTACCAATATGTAGAAGCACCAAATTACTGCATAGCATCCAGTAGAAGCTAGGCATATAACAAAAGAAACAGAGACATCTGAAATTTTAAGCCTTCACAAAACAGATGGAACTGGAAAAGGATAACAACCTCAGAATTTGAATTCAAAAGTAAATATCCCAACATTACCATACAATTGATGAAACAAAAGGCACAATATTGCAGCTTTCTGAAAGAGAAATGTCCTTGTTTATTCCTCCTGATTCAGCACGTATCAACTGTAACTATCGAAGCAAACTAAATTGTAGGATATAAATTCACATAACACAACATAAAGCAAGTAACAAAACCTAGTTAATTACCTACTCAACGTGAGGCATTGAGACCAAGAAGCATGTTGCCTTGCTTAGGCAAGTAAGTCACGTTCGGAGTCCTAGCCATGGTAGCAGCAACCTCCCTAGACGCCTCGATTCGCCTGAGCTCAATTAATCCCATACCGGCAGCTGCAGTAGCATCAGAAATCAACTTAGCCGACTCGCTCTCTCCTTCAGCCCTAATAATTGCTGCCCTTCTCTCTTGCTCAGCCTTCATCACAACGAACTTCGACCGCTCCGCCTCCTGCTGAGCCACCTGCTTCTGCTCCACAGCTTTAGAGAACTCCGCACCGTATGACAAGTGTGTAATTGCCACGTCATCGAGAACGATGTTGAAATCCTTAGCACGTCGGATCAAGCTCTCGCGAACTAAAGCTGATACTTGTGGACGCTCCGTGAGTAACTGATCCGCGTTGAATTGAGCTACGACGGCTTTCAAAACCTCGTTTCCGATCGAAGGGAGGACTTTCTCGTCGTATTCGAGACCTAGGGTTTTGAAAATGGCGGGAAGGCGTGAAACTTCAGGGCGTGAGAGGACCCGGAGGGTGAGGTGGACCATCTGGAGATCCTTTGTGCCTGAAACGGAGGAAAATGTGTGGGGCCTAGTACGGATATCGAATATGAAAGGCTTTTGAAGCCATGGGACGAGGAAATGAGTTCCTTCGCCGACGGTATCGTCGATGACTCCACGGAATCTGTCGAAGAGGACGGCGCGTTGTCCACCGTCGACGGTGTAGAGGGAAGAGTTTAGAACCGTGGCGCTGATGCCCAGACCGAAGGCGGCGCGTGCAACGTTAGTGAGGAATGACACCGCTGCTTGGCTGCTACCCATTTTTTTGGTTTTCACTGCGAGATTTTGGTTTTTCTTTTTCTTTTTTTGGAAATTGGAACTGAAGGGGAGATGTGAAGGGTTTTTGCTGAAAATGGAGTAAAACCCTAACCCTCAATAATAACGGGTAGGGTCCGGAACAAATGGGTCGGTGGCCCAGCACATAAGTTCTGTCTCTAATTTGGTTAGGCGAAATGGCATCCTCGCCACTTAAACTTGCATCAGTTTGTAAAGCCGATATATGAACTCTTAAATTTTTCATTTGAATACCTTTAAAAATTGGCTACTAACAAATACTTGTGATGGTGCAATTGCTGCTAATATGGATTTAATTTAATATTTTATACAACCACATTATCCATTCATTCACATTTTGTTTACGTCTGTATGTTCAAAGTCCCAATTTGTGGGTCATGTCCTTTTTCAAAATTAGTATATTAAATTTCTATTTTTTTCTTCCTTCTTTTATTCTTCACCTCCTAGGCATGAACCGTAAACAAAAGCTTCGATAATGGAGACCGTAAGCATAAGCTCTGATAAGGGATACTGAAGTTTAATCGAATTCTATATATGCAAAAAATTTATCAAAATTCTGATACTTCGTAAATTCCTATATAAAAAAGCAATCACAATTAAGTAAAAAAAAATCATTTTCATTGAGAGTAAATATAGGAATTCTTAAGCATGCAACCGTAAAGAGCAAGAAAGAAATAAAATAAACGACCTTGTTGAACTAGAACCATTCGTAATAAGGAGGATCAAAATACCCCCAACTTTAGATTTGCCTTGACAAGGAAAAGGTACATCAACAAAAACAAGATCCAATTTTTCTACAACTTGAGTTGGTCATTTGTCAAAGACTTGTTTCTTAAGCATTTGGCCACTGGTTCGAAACCCATGAAGACAAAGAAATATAGGTTTCATCTGATTGGTAACGTTGTTGGTCTTGACATCACCTTTACTTCCCATGGTTATTGGAGTTTAGTGTTGATATCTTGGAAGGAGTTACGCGAGTGCGTTGGGGGTGTGCTAATGTTCTGAGCCTATTCCTTTGTTTGGTTTGTGTTCTATGTTTTGCTAGAAGTGGCTATGCTAAAATAGAAGGGGGGAA
>ML252608.1:0-11573 GCA_005239495.1 Nicotiana undulata | reverse complement strand
GGGGGGGGGGGGGGGGGGGAGGAAAGGGGATGTGGGATTTTGGTAGGGAAGATGAGGGGAAAAGAGAAAGGTTTCTTTTTTCTTTTCTTTTTCTTTTTTAATAAAAATAATACTATATACGCGCCTTTGTAGCGTGATTTGCACACAATTTAGTCATGTCAGATGCGCCGCTTCCACATAGGCATAGTCAATGGTCAAATGTGTTTATTAGTATTTATTGCATCAAGTTGGAGTGTTTAAATGGAAAAAGTGCAAGTTCATATATCGTCTTTTAAAAGTCATACAAGTTTAAGTGGCGGGGAAGCCATTACGCCTTTTGGTTATTACCAAGAATATCCACTAGTTGTTCAAAAAAAAGTCACATTCATTTGCGCCTTCTATGCTTATTTTAGCATGATTATTAGTCAGAAACTTTGTTCTACAATCTAAAAGTTCTTTCAATTAATTAAAGGGATATGAATTTTGAGATGATTTGAAATGAAGAAAATGATCACTGAGAATTCATATAGATCACAATTTGTTTGAGATTGAAAAATAATTTTTGTTATAAACAAAGGGATCGGAATAGGAAATCGTAAAAAATAAATTAATGTTGTATGGATTATGGAAGTTCCTACTAATATCACTAGGATATAAACCTTAATTGACCTTGAACATACATAAATGAGGGGAGAAGTACACAAATAGCTCTCAAAGCAAATGGTTTTGAATTTTTATCTTTATTTGGCTATCGACACAACTTCATGTTTAATAAATGTTATATCTCGCTTATGCATGAACAACAATTTTAAAATTTGACCTTAAAGTTATGCCCATAGGGCGAGCGGGAATCAAAAGTTAAAGATCAACCCAAAATGTCATATTTATGCAATTTTCTAAGAGATACAAAGAAAAATAGGGGAAGCCTCTAATAAAGTTGGCATTATGTAACCATATGAGTATTTTACTCTATGCAATAAGTATATTTTTAAGAGAAAAACTTTGCGGGAAAAGAAAGCAAGAAATCATATCATATCATACTATATTATAAGTATGAAGCTTTAAAGTGGAAGTTAAAAGACTAAATTACCCATAAAATTAATGAAATTAAATGCCCTTAAATTAATTTAATTCCCTCAATAAATTATCTATCTATCTATATCATTATAAAAGTATGAATACAATGTTGGTTTACAAAAATAACCTTATTATATTAAGCATAATAACTCAAAATGAAAGTATATAACTAGAATTCTAGATGTTAGCCTTGAAATTGTATTGGCTTTAGGACATACTGAATACTACATATCAGTACGTAAACCTAATACCTCTAGGAACATGTTAGGTTTCTTATTTGTAACGACCCGACTTGTCATTTTGAGACTTAACGCCCCGTTAAGCGGCTAAAGGTCTCGAGCAGCTTCGTAATATATGTTATGACTTGCGTACAAGGGCGAGTTCGATTTTCGGGTGATTCGTGATCAATTTGGAAGAACAAATTCTTATTTTAGAAGCTTAAGCGAAAGGAGTTGACCGAAATTTTGACTTTTGTGTAGACGACTCCGGAATGGTATTTTGAGAATTCCAATAGCTTCATATGGCCATCTTGGACTTAGGAGTACGTCCTGCTTTGGATTTGGAAGTCCGTAGGATAAATCGACGCATTACGGCAAAAATTGAGAAGTTGAAGTTTTGGAAGATTTAGAGGTTTGACAGGGAGGTGATTTTATGGATATCGGGTTTGGATTTTGATTCTGGAAATGGGATTAGGTCCGTTGTTTTTTTATGACTTATGTGCAAAAGTTGGGGTCAATCGGAATTGATTTGATATGTTTCAGCACGAGTTTCGCAAGTTGGAAGATTTGAAAATTCATAAGTTTGATTCAATGTGAGATTCCTTGTTTCGACATTGTTTGATATGATTTAAGGCTTCGACTAAGTTCATATCGTATTTTAGGACGATTTGGTATATTTGGTTGAGGTCTCGAGTGGCTCGGGTGAGTTTTGAATGAGGTTCGGATCATTTTGAAATTTTGGCTAAGGTTGTTAGGCAGTGTTCTGGTGTATCCGCATCTACGGAGGGTTGTTCGCAGATGTAGATCCCTTGTGCGAGAATCTTGTCTCTTATGCGACGATGGAGGACTAGGCAAAGGACCGCTTCTGCGGGCGAGGAAGCTCAGGTGCAAAGTTGCATTCGCATGTCAAAGGTTGCAGGTGCGAAAAGGACAGCTTATGCGGCTATTTGTGTGCTTCTGTGGAGTCGCAAGTACGACTCATTCTTGCGCAGGTGCACGCCACTGGGCTGGCGAGTTGGAACCGCAAATGCAAGATTTGTCTCGCAAATGCGAGATCGCGGGTGCGAAATAATCGTCCGCAAATGCAGAACTGGGCAGAAACATTAAGGTCGGAATTGGTTCTCTCTTCATTTCATTTTGGGGTTTGAAGCTCGAGTTTTGGGTGATTCTGGAGGAGTTTTCTTGAGTTTGATTTGTGTAAGTGTTCCATATCTGAAAGTGATTACATTTAATAATTCCATCGTTATATTCATCAATTATTTGTGAATTTAATGGAAGAAATTGAGAAAAGTTGTGAAATCTTTAAAACAAAATGTAAAATGGAGATTTGGAGGAACATTAGTTATTGGAATTTGATAATTTTGGTATGGTTGACCTCGTATCGGAATGGGTGTTCGAATTTTATAAATATTTGTCGGTTTTGAGGTGCGGGCATGAGGTTGACTTTCGGGTTGACTTTTCATTGTAAAAATTAAAAGTCAAAGTTTTATTATCCGAAATTACTTTCTATGAATTTTAATTATGTTATGAAATTATTTTGCCTAGATTTGAGCCGTCCGGAGGTCGTTTCACGCGAGAAGGCTATTTTAGAGTATCGACCTAATTTCGTTAAGATAAGTAAGTATCTTGACTAACCTTGAGTGAGGGAATTACCCCTTAGGTATTGAATAGTATGTGCAATTTGTGTAATGTGAAATTCGTGTACGCGAGGTGACGATACGTACTCGGGATTATATATGAAAATTCTATCGGTTTATACTCTAAGGCAATCCTTATATATTTAATTGAAAATTGTCGGCACTTGTTATATTATTTATTCGCCATGCCCACTAATACATGATTTATTGGAAGTTGTGGTTACTTGTTACATTATTTATTTGCCGAGTTGCTCACATAAGTTTATTTCAAATTATTACCACTTTGACCACCACCACCACCACAACAACAACAACCCAGTGAGATCCCACATGTTGGGGCTGGGAGGGTAGTGCGTACGCATACCTTACCCTTACTCCGGAGGAGTAGAGAGGCTATTTTTTGTAGACCCTCGGCACAAGTAGGAGAGAGAGAGAGACAATGTATCAGTAGTAGCAAAAGAATCCAGACAGATAACACCAACACAGTAGCCAAAAAATATAAAGCAAAGTAGTATCACTAAGCATCAACAAGGGCACAATACTACATACGCAGGGGAATAATATGTACACAAAGGGATGCTAAACTTACTATAGCCTAACTTTCAATCCTAAGAAAGTATTAAGAACACAACTGGAGCCCCTAGCTGCCTAAAACAAGACACTACCATACTAGCCTCCTATCTCCTAACCAACTACCCTAATGCTCGACCTCCACAACTTCCTATCAAGGGCCATGTCCTCGGAAATCTGCATTCGCACCATGTCCTGCCTGATCACCTCTCTCCAATATTTCATAGGCCGCCCTCTACCTCTCCTCAGACCCGTCAAGGCCAGCCGTTCACACCTCCTCACCGGTGCATCCAGGCTTCTCCTCTTCACATGCCCGAACCATCTAAGCCTATCTTCCCGCATCTTGTCTTCCATGGGAGCCACGCCCACCTTCACCCGAATATCGTCATTCCTAATCTTATCTAGCTTAGTGTGTACGCACATCCATCTCGACATCCTCATCTCTACAACTTTCATCTTCTAGATATAAGAATTCTTCATTGGCTAGCACTCTGCACCATACAACATGGTCGGCCTAACCACTACTCTATAGAACTTTCCTTTGAGTGTTGGGGGAACCTTCCTATCACACATGACACCAGACGCTAGCCTCCATTTCATCCACCCCACTCCTACACGGTGCGTGACATCCTCGTCAATATCCCCACCCCTTGAATAATCGACCCCAAGTACTTGAAGCTCCCTTTCATGGGGATGACTTGTAAATCGAGCCTCACGTCCACGTCCACTTCACCTAACACGCTGTTGAACTTCAACTCCATGTATTCAGTCTTAGTTCTGCTCAGCTTGAAATCTTTAGACTCAAGGGTCCATCTCCAAACCTACAACCTCTCATTAACACCGCCTCGCATATCATCAATCAGTACTATATCATCCTCGAATAACATACACCATGGCACCTCCCCTTGAATATGGTGTGTCAGTGCGTCCATCGTCAGGGCAAATAAGAACGGGCTGAGTGCAGAACCTTGGTGTAGCCCCATAACAACCGGTAAATGCTCCGAGTCGCCCCCCACTATCCTAACCCGAGTCTTAGATCCATTACATATATCCTTAATCACCCTAATATAAGCCACCGAAACACCTTTCACCTCCAGGCATCTCCAAAGAACTTCCCTAGGTACCTTATCATAAGCTTTCTCTAGGTCAATAAACACCATGTGCAAATCCTTCCTCCTATCCCTGTACAGTTCCACCAACCTCCGAATAAGATGGATAGCTTCAGTAGTGGAACGACCAGGCATGAACCCAAACTGATTCTCGGATATAGACACCAGCCTCCTCACCCTCGCCTCCACTACCCTCTCCCACACTTTCATGGTATGACTCAGCAGCTTGATGCCCATATAGTTGTTACAATTCTGGATATCCCCTTTGTTATTGTATAGAGGAATCATCGTACTCTACCTCCATTCCTATGGAATATCCTTCGTCTTGAAACATCCCAGTTAGCCACTCCAATACTGCTCTACCCACATACTTCCAAAATTCTACTGAAATTTCATCTGGCCCTGTCGCTCTGCCCCTGCTCATCTTACGCATATTACCACTTTGACCATTTCAGGAATTCTCTTATTGTTAAGTTTCCATTACGTGGAGACACTTTCATTATTGATATTATCTTAAAATATTTAAAAGGGAATGTAATTTATCAAGAGGCATTGATTTATTTTACTTGAATTTGTGTTTAAAAGAGCTGTTGTTATTGGGATTTTTATATACGTCGTGATGAGACATGGGCTATCTATTATGGAATTATTTGATATTGTTGAACCTTCGAAAAGGTTGTGGCCTACGGAAATTTGTGATATCAGTTGATTTTATTTTGAATTATTGTGATGATAAAACATGTAAGTTGTTGTGTGATTTGGGTTGTTGTTATGCGGAGTATAAGGGTGGAATTTTATTGTTGATATTATGTGGAGCATAAAGGTGGCATTACATTATTGTTATGTATATATTGTGATATTGTCATGGCGGAGCGATAAGGGCGTCTATATACACGGAGTGATACGAGTAGATATATGAGAGATAAGGGTGACTAATGATATTCTCAGGGCGGAGTGAAAAGGGTGGCTATTATACAGAGTAATGCGGGTGGCTATTATACAGAGTAATGCGGGTGTCTATAAGAGAGATAAGGGTGACTATTGATATTGTCTGGGCAGAGTGATATGGGTGGCTATAGGAGAGATAAGGGTGGCAATACCAGGGATGATATGTGATGATGTGGGGTTATTGTGTTGGTGATTTTTCTTTTATGTTGTAATTCTCCTTGTCCTGCGGTTTCGGTGAGCTAATTGATATCCTTAATATTTTTGTTGATTTGGTTGTAGTAGTACACTTGCACATGCATACACTGTAGCATGTTACTTATACTAGCTCACGAGTACGACACTTAAAAATTATCAATCATGTCCATGTGTACTTGTATTATCCGATTCATGTTGAGGTTGAGAGCCCGTGACTATTCCGTGCGGGTTATGTTATTGGCACTTGATTTGTTCGTGCAACTGTGGTATAAGAGGTGGGCACGAGGTTCCGTGAGCATATAATGATTATGTTATTGGCACGTGAGTCGTCCATGCGGATTGTGATATGAGATGTGGGCACGAGGGGCCGTGAGTAAACGATTATTTTATTATTGGCACGTGAGTTGTCTGTGCCGATCTTATATATTGATATTTGTTGGCACGTGTGTTGTCCTTGCGATTGCGATTGAGATATGGGCACGATGTGCTGTGGGAATATGATAGTGGGTTGAGACCCGTGATTTCTGGCTACGAGATGAGATACCACAGAGAGACTTTGTTGTCAAAAACTTGTGCTAGACAGCTTGATTAATTGGTTATCATTTGTGTTCTTTATCTGGTTTAAATAATGTTTTCCCTGTATTCTCATTTCTTTACTACCTATATGCACATATGGGATTTGTTGTTATTTACCAACTCTTGCTTTCCATTATTAGTTGTATACTATTATATTGCATAGGTTATTTGACTAGTGAGTGTTTTGATTGTACTTCGTCACTATTCCACTGAGGTTAGTCTTGATATTTACTGGGTACCGATCGTGATGTACTCATACTAGACTTCTGCATATTTTGCATATTTTTGTGCAGAGCCAAGTGTTGGAGGTGCCGGACTCGAGCAGAGTTAGCATGTTGATCGTAAGGATTCAAGGTAGAGCTGCTTGGTCGTCGCAGTCCCTTGGAGTTCTTTCCTTTCTTGTACTGTCAGTTGTATATGAACAATATTGTACTTCGATATCTGATGTCTTTCCATGTATTCAGTTAGAGTTCGTGACTCTGTATTATCAGTCTTGGTAGGTTGTTATAATTGTTTCCGTTTTTGGTAATGTCACTTGTATTAAACTATTGTTTCAAAAAATGGCTTGAATTCTTATTGTAATCGGCTTACCTAGTCTTAGAGACTAAGTGACATCACGACGCCTGTTGTGGGATTTTGGATCGTGACACTATTAATATAATTACTTCCAAGACAAAGACAAACATGTAATCCTATTACATTTAGGATATGCTTAAAAAAAATTTATTACTAATTTAAATTGATTACGAATTATATAGATAAAATTTTGTCTATAGATGATATTTATTTTATAATAATAGATAAAATTTTGTCTATTGATTTCCTTCTTATTAAAAATATGTAGAAAGATTTTGATAAAATCAATTTCATAAGAATTCTCTGTATTGGCAATACATTACCACTTCCTGATGTCCACTATCAAGAAAATATTATATGGACTTCATAAAGCGTTAAAATTGAGGGGAATTTTTTTTTTGATAATATATTTTTATTATCAATTTTCATGTAATATGAAAAATATACCCAGTTAGTTTTCTTAAAAACCTAAGAAAATATTTAAGAATATAAATGTGTGAGAAAGAGAAGTAATTGGGGTAGGGCTAAGGTCTGCGTACACTCCTCTAGTAAGATTTTACTGGGTATATTGTTTTGAGAAAGAGAAGAAAAAATAGTTGGTAAGAGTCAATACCACTAATGATTCTCTAAACATAAAGACCTAAAAATGAAATGTTAGATCTATCTTTTTACTCTTTTAAAATAAAATTTATGGTAGATAAAAAATTACGATTAACTATTCAAAACATGAGATGAACTAATATTAAGAATCTGAATCAACATAAAATAAATTATTTTTATATTAAGATCAAATAATTTTGTAAATTTATCATACGAGCAAAATTATTTTTTATGTTAAAAAACTCTTAGGGTATATAAATTTATGTCATAAAAGGAGCATTAGATATTTAAAAACAATTACAACCAAAAGTAAAAAAGGTTAGTGTAGTATTAAAAATCAAAAGGCCATACAAATGTTTGAGGAAGCACAATCAAAGTTAAATCCTGAACAAGAACAAGCTTTCAAGACTATGTTATAAAGAATCTACTTTGGTATAGTGGGATTATCTTTTGTAGATTTCTCCGACAAAATAAGAATAAAGTTCATATGCGATGCATTGCTTGTAAATGTCAGATCAAGAGGCATGGTATTGTTAGCAATAACAAGTGGTATACCAACAATAATTTCATCATAAGGTCGTCGTACAACTCACTTTAGATTTGATATACCTCTTCAAATAACTGAAATAACCATCACAAATATATCAAAATAGAGCAGTGGTGCTAAATTTATAAGGAAAGCAAACTTAATATTATGGGATGAAGCGCTTATGGCTAAGCTTCAAATGACAATTGACCAGAGTTTTAAATATACATTAGATATCAATGAACCATTTGGTGAAAAGTAATGATTTGTGAGGTAATTTCTGTCAAGTACTACCAGTAGTTCACATATCGATAAAAGCAGAGGCAGTAAAAGCTAATTTGCGAAAATTATACTTATAGTCAAAAATGAAAAAGATTCAACTTGACAAGAAATATAAAAGTAATAACAGATCTAGCGTTCAGTGAATTATTGCTTTGTATTGAAAACGAATAAGAGAATTTAATAAAAGATGATTTGATTCTTCAAGAACACTTGGTTATAAACTCCGATGGTAATAACAGTGCATTTAATAAGGAAAATATTTTCATCATTAGATTAAAATGTAATTTATGCAAATTACGTGATAGAAACTAAAGAGTTATCTTAGTTAGCATAAATGAATATGTTGATCAACTAAATAAAATGTTGATAGCTAAGTTTTATGGTGAAAACAAAATAACTTCTCAGTTTTTGACTTAGCAGAAGATGATGCCACCAATTACTACCAAGAAGAATACTTTAATACCACCTGGTCGTCTATCACACATGTTTGTTGTCAAGTTCATAATTTTTGTTACGTATATTAGTATCACCTTATGTATAATAGACTAAGTTAAAATTGATCTTCCCTTACACATATGTTGATTTTGAAAAAAAATATGGTTGTCATGATACTGAAGAACTTAGATCCGTCGAGCAGCTTATATAATATCACACAAATGATATATACAAGTTTTGACAATAACGTCATGCATGTAGAAATTACGATACAAGTCAATGTACTTCTAAGTATGTATTTATCCTCGAATTAAACTTTCATCTCCCCAAACTAAAGATATCCTTTTAAATTTATGTAAAAATAACTTTCAATATGTTTATATTTTGCAATTATAAACAAAGCACAATGACAAACTGTAATGATCCGGCAGGTTGTTTTAAGAGTTATAGCCCCGTTTCTCCCATTTCGGCTTCTTTATGTGTTAGTCAGCTGTATTGTGTTGTATTGGGTTGGTTGGTTCGGGTCCAGAGTGGTTTTAGAGTAAAATGAGACACTTAATCTCCTATTTAGAAGTTTAAGTTGGAAAAGTCAACCGGATGTTGACTTAGGAGTAATCTCGGATTTGGATTTTTATGATTCGGTTAGCTCCGTTAGGTGATTTTGGACTTAGGAGCGCATCCCGAATGTAATTTGGAGGTCCGTGATAGGATTAGGCTTGAATTGGCGAAATTAGAAATTTGTGATTTTTGGTCGGCATTGGAAAATTTGATATCGGGTCGGAATGAAATTACGGAAGTTGGAGTAGGTTCGTTGTGTCATTTGCAACGTGTGGGTAAAATTTGAGGTTATTCGGATGTGGTTTGGTAAGTTTCAGCGTCGTTTGCGGAATTTGGAAGATTAGAAGTTCTTAGGCTTGAATCCGAGGGTAATTTGGTGTTTTGATGTTATTTTGAGTGTTCTGAAGGTTCGACTAAGTTCGTATATTGATATATGATTTGTTGGTATTATTGGTTGAGGTCCCGAGGGCCTCGGGTGTGTTTCAGATGGTTAACATATTGGTTTTTGGTGTTTGAGAGCGACTGATTCTGCTGGTGTGAGCCTGCTGGTGTTTTCCGCACATGCGCAAGGGGAGATGCAGGTGCGAGGTCGCAGGTGTGTTGGGTGGAGCCGCAGATGCGGAAATAGGAGGCTAAGGCTGGGAGCGCAGGTGCGAAGTATTGGTCGTACCTGCGAGCTCGTAGGTGCGAGAACTGGGGCGCAAGTGCGGAGGTTGAGGACTTAAGTGGTGCTCGCAGGTGCGGTCCTGCAGGGCCGAAAATGAGGCCGCATGTGCGAAAAGCCTGGGCAGAAAGTATAAATAGCACGCTTCGCGAATTTTGGTCCATTTTTCACCATTTTCAACCGACTTTAGAGCTTTTGGGAGTGATTTTGAAGAGAGATTCAAAGGGTTTTCAGTGAGGTAAGTTTCTTGAGCCCCAATACTCACGTTCATGGTTATTTCCCGTTGTTTAATCATTTAATTAGTGAAAATGAAGGGTTAAGGCTTGGGATTTTAGAGAGTTTGATGGGAGGATTTGAAGGGTCAAACAGTGTCGAATTTTGATAAATTTTGTATGTATGGACTCGTGAGTGTATGGCTTTCTAGTTTTGTAATTTTTGTCAGATTTCGAGACAAGGGCATGGGGGCCGAGTTTGAGCCGATTTCGAGTTTTTGGTCTAATTTGATAGTTTTTCTTGTGGAATTCATTCCGTTAGCGTATATTGATGGTATTGTAGTAGTTGTGAATGGATTCAGAGCATTTGGAGGCCGAGTCGAGGGCCAAGGGCATTGCGGCATAGAGATTTGATCGTTTTGAAGTAAGTAACGATTGTAAATCTAGTCATGAGGGTATGAAACCTCAAATTTTTGTGTCATGTGACTATTTTGAGGTGACACACTTGCTAGGTGACGAGCGTGTGGGCGTGCACCGTTGGGGATTGTGACTTGGTCAGTCTTGTAGCAACTGTAAAGTTGCATTTTTGTTGAAACTATATGATACTTATGTGTTTTAGAAAGAATTTCTGTAAATTGGGGTGGATGCCATGTTTAGACCTCATGCAAGTGTTGTTTTGATCCTTAGAGGTTTCTTGATATCCTCTCGTTGTTTTGATTGAAAATATATACTCAGTAATGATATACATATTTACTGCATATCTCAACCTCTTTTACTTTATTTTTATACATCATGTAAATGTTGTTTGGCTAAGTACTTTGATTCTGAGAGCCCGAGGGGCTGGAGAGGTTTATGACTACATGAGGCCGAGGGCTTAATTTGTAAAGATATGTTGGGATGGGGCTGCACGCCACATCATGTTTGATATAGGCTGAGGGCCTCATTGATTTATGCCATGATTTGGCTTGATATAGCGCTTGGGCTGAGGAGCCCCTCCAGAGTCTGTACACACCTCCAGCGAGCGCAGATACCTACTGAGTGCGAGTGCGAGTGCCGAGTGAAGAGTGACTGGGAGGCATGAGTGACTGTGAGGTTTGCCCGATGGACTTTATATGAGTGACTGTGAGGTTTGCATGAGGGGCTCTATATAAGTGATGTTTTGCCCGAGGGGCTGATTATAATTTCATCATTTTGCTCACCTTTGCATTGAGCCTTTGTTTGAAACTATTGAAAGGTATATTTGAATGATTTCACTGGAATTGGATTTAAACAAAATGATTTGATTCTAACTTTGGTTTTTAAAAGCATGTTGTGTTTTACTGAGTTTTCGTGATATGACTTTACTTGCATTATTGCCACGCCCCCAAACTAGGGGAGGCACGACTGGCACTCGATACTGTATTTGATCGAG
>ML252604.1:873-23194 GCA_005239495.1 Nicotiana undulata | reverse complement strand
GCCGGTCGATCCCCGGCAGTGCGTAGTTGAGTTATTGGTAAGCATGCACTCTTGGTACAGGCCAGTCGATCCCCGGCAGTGCATAGCTCTTTGGTATGATTACATTATCGGCATGCATTATTGGTACGGGCCGGTCGATCCCCGGAAGTGCATAGCTATTCTTCCCCCTAATTCCAGCCAAATGTTTTACTCTTCGGTGCGTAGGGCTGCTCGGTATTCTTTCTCGACTTATGATTTGATGATTGTTTGAGAATGACTAAATGGGAAGTTGCTATTCTTTGAGTAATTATTTGAGAGCTCTGTGATATTTCCTTATTATTTGTACCCCGCTACATGTCTACTGCTTTCCTTATATCCTGCTTTACTTTATTACTGCTGGACCTTAGTGAGTATCGAGTCAACCTCTCGTCACTACCTCTTCGAGGTTAGATGGGATACTCACTGGGTACATATTTATACATATGTACTAATGCTGCACTTTCCTTTCTTTCTGCACTTGATTGTGCAGGTCCGGAGGCTGGTCCGTCTGATTATCAGGCCGAGGCTAGATATTGATAGCGTGGTTATACTTCACAGTGAGCTGCTTTCCCGGCGATTTCCTAGCAGCACCCTGGAGTTCTTTTGTAGTCATTGTGTATTTAGTAGTTGCCCGTGACACTCGTGACACTAGTTCCTGGCACACACGCGGTATATATTTTGGGCATTGGGTTGTATATCTATGTATATGTTTTATTTCGGCCTTGTATTTACTATGATTTTACCTTCACTCAAGGATAGTATCAGGTTGGTTGTTTTAAACTGGTAATTATTGACTTGTTTGATCGAACGGAAGGGTATCACCTAGTGAATGTTATTTCGGCTTGCCTAACTCCGCTGTTGGGCGCCATCGCGACCTGAATTAGTATTTGGGTCATGACAGTCCTTCAGCTAGTTTGGTTGTAAATATAATTCATCTTCTGGTTGAAGTTCATACCTTGTGCCCAATTATCAAGGATACACGTAGTGTTTTGTTTCAGTAATTTCTTGTAATAAGTGTATGTACTTGTTCATCTTGCAAAATGTATGTAATAAAATTATATATCCATTGTTGTTAAGTCTTATTGATATTTAGAATTAATACTTCAGTACAACAAGTTAATATAAACCCATTTAAAAAAAATCAATTGTCATTCACAAATATCGTCGGTGTCTGGCACAATTTCAATATCACTGTCTTCATCTTCTTTATCAACATCATGTACGCACCCTTTGGTACCGAGGGCATCGTAATCTAGGACCCAATTGACACACATCTTTCGTATTTCATCGCTATCATCAATAAGATCAATTTCTTGATTTCTAAAATAATATGGGACTCCAACATCTGTGGTAGAAACTCAGGTAGTCACTCCCACTCGTCAGCTGTTGGGAAAACAAGATACTCATCGTCTCTATGCAATTTATCATTTTCTAATAAATCCCAGTACCGACCCTACGTTCCTTCCAGGAAGTTAAGATCATCCATTGCATGATGAACAGTTAGTGCCTTTTCCATCTCTAGAATCTCCTTCATCAAATGTTGAATCACTTCCGGTTCATCTTTGTTTGAGTTTGTTTGGAAGGTTGCAAACATTGCTTGTGGCACAACAAGCCCATGCGAGTGACATAGTACTTCGTAATCACATCGTTTTGGGTAAAGGGGAACCCATTGTATTTTTCGCCCAAAATTCGCATACATTCAGGCTTTGTAGAATGCGCGTCGCACTCAATATTGTGCCCTACAACTTAGAGATCAGTGTGTATAGTAATAACATTATTTTACTAGGGACACAGAACACCATACAACTTTTCATCAACCAAGTCAGTGTAGCAAAATATTTTTTTCAAGGTAGGGATCATTAGTTTTATGACGTGTTCCATGGGGAAATGTTGAACTACCTTTACCCTTTTGCCTCTTTTTGAACCACTTGTTAAATGACACTAGCATTTTTTAAATGGATGTTCTCATGTTTATTCAAAAGGTCTTTGAAATACGGATGACTTGGTTCATTTTAAGCAGATATCTTATACCCGAAAGAATCATTATCACACGAAGCATAGCGCGGTCAAATACCACGTTATGTGTGTTGTCTTGTCGACCTGAAAAAGTTGTTGTTCTGCAAAAGTATCTTCTAGAAAATCTGTATTGTACAAGAAAGAATCATTATCAAGCAAAGCATAGCACCGTGAAATACCACGTTATGTGTGTTGTCTTGTCGACCTGAAAAAGCTTATGTTCTGCAAATGCTATCTTCTGGAAAAGCTATATTGTACCCTAAAGAATCTTTATCACGCGAAATATAGCACGGTGAAATACCACGTTATGTGTTTTATCTATAAATAACTAGCGCAGTTTAGTTATTATATGCGCTTAACCAAAACAAATAGAAAAACTTTCCATAAATTTTTCATTTTTCTTGCATTAACAAATGTTTGGACGTAATGACGTACCAAGGTGTTATTGTGGCAAATGTGCGATTTTGAAGCCATGTTGGTCTTTAGATATGTAAACAACGTGTAAGTTATTGTTTTGGAAAAAATGTTTGTTAATATTTTTTATATAAAATGTTAACTAATAGTGTCGTTTTAAAATCCTATTTGTAGGACAAAAATCAATGGATTTGAAGAATGGTATGATGAACTCATTAACCAGGAATACTACAAATCATGTTTGAAGTATTTTTGGAATATGACCGGTGAATACGAACTCTAGATCTTTAAAACGCAACGACAAATTGTGGTATTGCAGGAGAAACAAAAAGAGGCGGAAGAAAGAAAAAAATAGGTTGGAAGAGAAATTTAAGTGGTTGAAGCAGAGAATAATGGGCGATAGTGACTAAACAAACACATGTATGTTTTGAGTGTAGTATTTTATCTTTATGTTTTCCATGTCATGTATTTTCATTAGTTGTACTTAATTTAAATTATGTTAAGTTGCTATTTTTGTGTTTGTGTTGTAGTAGTAAAATAACAAAGAACCCGAGAAATAAAAACATATTGCGCATCTAATGTACACAATAAAAATTGTTGTTATAATTTACTGAATGTCATATGTACATAAAATAAAAAAAAAGTCAATGTGGCTCGCATCCTATATGCTTTAAAGCAGTTGTTGGCCTGATGCGCATCCCATCCCACCCGGCTACACTATCATGATCATCCTCATCACGTCGCCTCTTTATCGGAGGATGCGCTGCAGTATGGTCATCAGTAAGGCTGACACGGTCGGTAGAAGGGGTCGTCGGTTCAACAATAACCTACAAAATAATAAGATATTTTAGTATATGAAATATATATTAGTAATGTACGTGTTAAGTCAAAAAAACTAAATTATCTTACCATGGTCTCGTCGGGATCCTGAATATAATCATCCGTCTCAGCCATGTCAGTATCGCACAAAGTGTCCTCCGTGACGGGCGAGGATGATGCCTTCAAAAAAAAGGCTTTAGATTTTTATGACTTATCAGTGAAATAAAAAAAAATATGAATAATAGTAATACAAACAAACCTATGCCTGTGAAAGATCCTCAGCATCCCTCGATGATGAGCCTAACTCAGTCGGCACCCACTATCCATGTCGGACAATCATCAGCAATTGTCGATGCCTCTGGAGGACTAGGAAAATACTAATCCCACTCCTATCGCGTAATTGTCGTGCCCCCTATCACTAATGGAGCTGACGGGGTCACCTGCAAAGTCCTTGAGTAAGTTGAAGGCTTAATGACGACATATCACTAGGAGCATGGTTTGGCTCTTGGTGGTCACCCGACTGATCAACTCAAACGTCCTCAATAGGTGCCTTAACGCCCCATTGCTGGGGACCAGCTCCTCGCCGACCCCCATGAACATGTGGGACACCATACCTCTCTAGGCATGCCTGCCACGTCAACCATGTTCCGGCTCCACTGCTAGCCCACGATGGTACTGCTCTAGTGCCACATAATCAGCCTCGTATCCTAAGCGTTCATCATCTCGGGCTCGCCTTAATGTCCTGCAATCCTTATCTGTAACATGTCGGCCATACTCGTGCAAAGCGGCTGCTTCCTCATCGGTATGCTATTGCATCTGCTGTCCCAACTGGTAGAACTGATGTAGGCCAATACCTGCACAACATGTAAAATATTAATCACGAAACGCTAGGTTAACGTTATAAGTAATACCAAATAACATTCCAGTTCCTCGTACCTCGCGGCGTATGAAATGTACCGACCGCCAATGCGATGAACGGGATTCCCGACAAAAAGTCAGGTAGCACTGCGGTACCAGCCCTATAGTCATGCTCACTATACGTCCAGTCAGGTGGAGGGGGAGTGGAATCAAGTCATGCCACTGGTCCCAAGTATCGATCTGCACCTCTAGTCATGCCACATATGTCTGGTCCACTCTGGAACGATTATATCGCTGGTAATGTGTCATATACCAAGCAGGCGATGGAGGTACAAGCTGCGGTCGACCAAATAGGGGAAGGACTCACTGGGTGGCATGATGCTCGACAATATGGAGACACATAAATGGGACGGAAGAGCTCCACATAATTCGGTCGGTCGAGAAATAATCGAGGAAACCATCTATTAGCTCGTCGATGTATGGCCTACGAAAGAACTATTAAGTAAAATTCATAACATTCCCACATTATTTTATTGGAACGTTATTCAAAATATGGTAGAGTTTTACACATTTATGGTCTTGAAATATCACAATCGTAAGTGTATCCACTCATGTCGAACCTTTGGCAATACCGTAGCCGTAACGTGATTATACCTTCTCTTCAGGCCATGAGTATACACAACACATATAAAGGCAGGCTAAGTGTACTTAACTATACATTAACCTATGCGCCCTCCAGCAAATCCAACAAATCCCTGCAATAGGGGAGATTATGTCGAGCCTCTTACTCCCATCCATATCATCGCCTATCAACCTACCTCCTAATTAAAGGGAGAAACGAAGGTGGTGTATCTGGAACAAAGGATGGTACAGGTAGCTGCAACTGCAGGAACCGCTCCCAGGCCCAAACCTAATATACAATGTGGACGTAAAATTTAAGGTATATTTTTACTAGGTATGTTATAATAAAGAGAGTATTCGACTATGTTTTTACCTACAGCAACGGCCAAAATCCGGCAAAGTCTCGCTGGGTGCCCATGCTCACCTGGAGCATATGCATGTACAAGTAATAGAGAACAACACCACCCTAGCTGTAATTATGTAAATCATCTAGCCGCTCAAGATGTTGAATAAATCTCAAGCTGACTAGGTTTCTCGAACTGCTCAAGAACAAAACCCTTCCAAATATAAGCAGCAGCATCAACCACATCTACCATTAATATGAAGATCTGGTGTGTCATATGTGATGCCAGCATGCATCGGCTCTAGATGCACCCGGACGGGCGTCATACCCAAGCATAAGACCATACCGTCTAAGGATCGTAAGCCGCCGAATACTCTCTCACATATCCCCAAAAAATGCCACGTTCAAAATACTTACCATGAAGAGACTTCCTGCGAATCTAAAGCCATCACCTTCACTTTCCTGATACTGATAGGTAGAATCCATGATAATCTCAGTTCTAGCCAAATACACACCTTGAAGATTCCCAATTGTTACGTATAACCTTGAATCCATCAGATCCATTCTCGAGAATCATCCACTCTACAAAAATCTCGATTACACTGATCAAGCAGATAGAACGACCTAACCCCATATGCACAGCAACATACTAGGAAAGTAATCCACACACTTGAAGCAACAAGCAAATTCATACACTGCACACACAACAACTTTTACAATTACAACTCAATCATTTAATAGAACTGACCTACCCATAGAGTACATTATAGCTTGTATCTAAGAATTTCCATTACTCGAGTCATTCCCATACTCCACCTCTGCGTGTCATAATTGATTCACCAATATACCTCGAACCCAAACCAATACAACACATAATCGTGCAATCAACTTTTCATTAACTGACTCCCCTACTTGGATCAAATATAAAGATCAAGGCAACAATAACTCAAAATGCACATACACTATCACTGCCACCATACTGTAGTGAGATTCACCAAATCCTTCATAAGCTCAAATGACACAAATCGTGTAGTATCTCAAATCGTATGAAAATCTCGCATTCCCCATTGTAATGGTCATGCCAACTCCCACAAGCGATCTAAACTCAAATTGCAACATATATCAATTACTGATAAAAGAGGACTTGATACAAAACCACCTAAGGATCACACAACCTCAGGATGCCCCGCGGGAAATAGCCCCGCCCACTTAGCCTCAAATGATCTCTCTCTATACCCTTCCAAAAATTGTAGCTATTACCCAATCACTTTATCTTCCTACATTAAAACACAACTAATGCCTATCCTCGAGGCATCAAGATACGATGTATAAGAACCTGAGGCTGATGGAAGAACCAACATTGGAGTTGGGGTCAACGCAAATCTTGAGCTTCTGAAAGCTCTCTCCACACTCGTCTGACCACCTAAATAGCCTCACTGGACACCACCTGCCCCAAGAATGTTACCAAACTGAGCCAAATCTTCACGCTCGGAAAACTTTGCATAAAGCTTTTCCTCCCTAAATCTCTATAACACCATCCTCAAATGCTGAGTATGCTCTTCCTAGCTACGTGGGTACGCCGGGATGCCATCAATGAATACAATAATGAAGGATTACAAATACGGCTGGAATACATTGTTAATCAAATACATGAACGCTACTGGTGCATTGGCCAGCCCAAAAGACATCACCAGGAACTCATAACACAACAGAAAGATACACTTAACTCTGCAACTAACTACACGAGAGGCCCTTCAATACACTCACAACTCAAGGCCATATGGCCACTCGAGACAGAAGTCAAACACTCAATAGTCCTTGCTACATATCCATCCAATTTATTTTTGTCACCATCAAACAATCTGAACACATCTCACCATCAAATCACCCTCACCACATAGTCATCTAGCCACAAAGATCCCACCAATAAGGATACAAACAGACATATAAGTCCCCTAACATGTGCTCATACAAATGAAGTCTCAACACTCAAGCCACACAAAAATCCGGCCTCAAGTCCTCCAGACTAGCCCATTATCAACAGGCTCAATTCACATCTCGCACCTCACCCGTGGAAGTCACAATTCGTCGATGCACAGATGATACCAAAGGCTCATGTGAGCATTCGAATACATGGAAGGAATTCAAAGAATTACACTTTAGGTCGAATTAATGGATTCGCACGACAAGAATTCAAAAAGGTGAGATTTTTCCTAAGGGTTTTGCAGCCTCTCGAAGATAAGTATAGACGTCTCCGTATCGATCCGCAAGACTCTACTAAACCTGCTCATGACTTGTGAGACCTATATAACCTAGAGCTCTGATACCAATTTGCCTCGACCCCAAAACACCCGGTCCTGATGACGCCTGTCGTGGAATCCGGCAAGCCACACATTTGTTTAAATAAGGATTTGTTCTCAAAAAATTTATGCATTTCGGGGAAACAAGTGTCAATAATAATCCATTCGGAAGTTTAACATTATTAAAATATAAAAAAACCAACACCAGATTCTAGTGTCACCAAATCATGAGCTACTACAACATAAGGATGTCAAAATACAAAATAAGACAACATAGTCTAAGATAATAAAAATGCGACATGAAGATAAAGACTGAGAAGACAAGCTTGCGATCGCCAGCTGCTACCTCAAAGACTCCCAAAGAAACTCTAACAGCAAATCAGCAACCATTACCGGGTCCCGACGAACCTCGATTTGCACACAAGGTGCAGGGGGTAACGTGAGTACACCAACTCAGAAGTAACAAACCCAAACTATAGGATGAGAGGTAGTGACAGACTAAACCTCAATAATTTACAATAGAAAGCGTACAGAAATTAGACATGTTAACAGTTTATCAGAAAATAAACAAGACATGCCAAGTATGCCCAATATACTCTACATGAGATCATATAAATATATGAAACCTCTGTAGAAATGCACATAGTTCTCACAACCCTCACTCAGCAGTCCACTCAATATCGGTGGCTCTCAGGCCTAGGGAAGGTCCATCCCGAAATGTACATAATCATCGGTGACCGTAGTCACTCGATACTGAGGAAAAAGCCAATCCAGCCCCATAGAGAAGATCCATCTCGGGAACACAATACTCGGGAAAGATCCATGTCTAGGGAAGATCCATCCCTCAATATCATCAACTTCAGACAAGATCCATGTCTAGGGAAGATCCATCCCTCAATATCAATGTGCTTGCTGGGGTTTAAAGACTCCGGAGGGGATCCTATAAGCCCAAGCGCTATATCAAGCCAACAAAGGCATGATCACAAGATCATTGCGGTGTGTAGTGCGATCTCATAACAGTCTCAATATCGGCCCCCGGCCTCACTCAGTCATTACTCCCCAGTCTCGCTCATATGGCTCACAGATACATAAATCACCCCGAAACAATAATAAATATGTGTACAATTAACAATTACTGAGACTGAGGCATGAAATAATATGCTATGACATGACTGAGTAGATGAAATCCAATAATCACAAAATGAGACAATAATATACAACCACTCGAGTCTCAGAATTTCGGCGTGAAGCCTTAGAATTTATACTTAACATAATTTCTAACATGTTCATATTTACTACGTAAATAGAAGTGCGGTTATCAATCCGTGATAGCTACTAGACAGTGCAATCGGATGAGCCAGGTTACATTTTACTTGGTGCACGCCCGCACGCCCGTCACTTGGCATGTGCGTTACCTCAATTATAGTCAAATATCATGTAGTTTGGGGTTTCGAACCCTCAGAACCAAGTTTGGAAATGTTACTTACCTCAAAACCGGCAAAACTCCTAGCCCACAGTGCCTTTGTCTCTAGACTCGGCCTCTAAGTGCTCCAAATCTACCAAGAATCAGATTTATGTCATTATTACATGCCAAGGAACGAAGCCCATTCGAAAACTATCAAAATTACCCAAAAATCTCGAAATTGGCCAAATGCGATCCCCAAGCCCACGTCTCGAATTCCAATAAAAATAAAAATAAACTAGAATCCTTACACTCTCACAAGTTCGTACGTAGCAAATTTTCTCAAATTCGACAACAAGAGCTCGTTCAAAACCTCAAATATCCACCTCAAGAACATTTCCTCTTTTTCCCAAATTTTTCACCTCAAGTCACAAATTAGATGATGAAATAAAAGACAAAATTATGAAATTTACCCAAAACCAAGTAAGAATCACTTACCCCAATGCTTTCCTTGAAATATCTCCCAAGAATAGCCTCTACCCAAGCTCCAATTCGTCAAAATGGAAAATGGGAGAAGTCCCCTTATTTTATATTTTAAAGTTGTTGTCTAGGCTGCCCTCGGCCTACCGTCGATTTGACCTCGATCCTTCCCTCGATTATGAACCACCCCGAGGTCGAACTACCCCCGAGGTCAAACTACCCCCGAGTACCCTCGAGGTCGAACTACCCCTGAGTACCCGCAGGGTCAATTTTCACAGATGCAGCAAAAACCAGAAAACTCACACCAGCAGATATCAGCCATCAACCAACGTCCAAAAATGATCCTTTAACAATCTGAAACTCACCCGAGTCCCCCAGGACCTCAACTAAACATACCATCAAGTCCCAAAACATCATATGAACTTAGTCGAACCTTCGAACACTCAAAACAACATCAAAACACCAAATTACACACGGATTCAAGCTTAATGAAACTAAGAACTTCCAACTTCTATTTTCGATGCGAAAACCTATAAAACCTCGTCCGAATGACTTGAAAATTTGCACACACATCCAAAATGACAGTACGAACCTATTTCAACTATTGAAATTCCATTCCGACCCCAATAGCCTATTTTCCGTTACCGACCGGAAATCGCCATAAACTCAATTTTGCCATTTCGCCATAAAATCACCTAAGGAAGCTATATGAACCATAAGATCTATATTCCAAGGTCGTTTACCAATAAGTCAACTCCCAGTTGACTGTTTCAACTAATAAGCCAATTTAAGAGACTAAGTGTCTCAATTCTCACCACAACTACTCTGAACTTGAATCAATCGACCCAACACATCATAATTAGGTTAATTAACACATGACAAGGGTGAAACATGGGAAACAGGATAAACTCTCGGAACGACCGATCGGATCGTTACAGCTATTTCTATATTTCCCTTAAGAACATGATCTCGAATTAAATGATGTTTAATATCTATTTGCTTTGCTCTATAATGATACACATGATTTTTTGAAAGACAAATAGCACTAGAATTGTCACAGAAAATTGGTATAGGTTTAAAAGAAAGTTCATAGTCACCGAGTTGATGTGACATCCAAAGTAACTGAGCACAACATTGTCCCATAGCGATGTATTCAACTTCAGTTGTGGATAATGCGACTAATCCTTGTTTCTTACTATTCCAAGACACTAGAGCTTTTCCAACTAGTTGAAATGTTCCACTACTACTTTTTCTATCTTCCTTGTTACCTGCAAGATCAGAATCTGAAAATCCTTCTAATTGAAGGTGTTAGATTGAGGATACCATAATCCATAAGAAGTGTTTCCAATGAGATATCGAATGATTCTATTGACTGTTGTCATATGAGACTCCTTTGGAGTTGACTGGAACCTAGCACATTTACACACACTAAACATGATATTTGGTCGACTGGAAGTTAAATAAAGAAGATAACCAATCATTCCTCGATACTTAGTCTCATCAACGGATGTTCCCTGTTCATCTTTATCGAGATTCGTTGAGGGACTCATATGAGTGCTAATAGCTTTTCATTTTCCATACCAAACTTTTGAAACAGTTCCTTGGTGTACTTGGTTTGGCATATGAAGGTCCCTTATACAGATTGTTGAAATTGTAGTCCAAGAAAGAACGTTAGTTCTCCCATCATACTCATTTCTAATTCACTTTGCATAAGATCAAAGAATTCCTTGCACATAAGAGAGTTAGTACTACCAAAAATAATATCATCAACATAAACTTGAATAATGAGATTACCTTTAGATGATCTTTTGATGAACAGAGTATTATCTACTTTACCTCTTGTGAATCCATTGTCAAGAAATAAGCTGAGACGTTCATACCATTCTCTTGGAGGTTGTTTTACGCCGTATAGAGCTTTGGTTAGTTTGACCACATGATAGGGAAATTTTGAGTCCTCAAATCTGGGGGGGTTGCTTCACATAGACTTCGATTAACCCTTTTAGAAACGTGTTCTTAACATCCATCTGGAATAGTCTAAATCTTTTGAAGGAAGCATATTCCAGAAGAATTCTTATAGATTCCAATCAAGCTACAGTGGCAAAGGTCTCGTCGTAGTCGACTCCTTCTTGATGTGAGTACCCTTGAGCGACTAGTCGAGCTTTGTTTCTGATAACCTTTCCTTCTTCATTCAGCTTGTTTCTGAAAACCCATTTTGTTCCTATAACTAGAGCATCTGCTGGTTTGGGTGTCAGTTTCCATACTTGATTTTTATCAAATTGATCAAGTTCTTCCTACATAGCTTGCACCCAACTTGAGTCTTTTAGGGATTCTTCAATTTTCTTTGGCTTAATTTGAGATATCAAGGCTATGTTGGCATTATTCTTGAGAGCTCCTCTTATTTTCATTCCTTCGTTGGAATCTCCAATAATAAATTTTCTAGGATACTCAGGTTGACTCCTCCATTCATCAGACGAGCAACATGAGTAATTGATTCCTTTGATTCTTTGGGTTGACTATTGTTGAAGACAATAGTCGACTCATCCATGTTGACATGTTTACTAGTTGACTCTTGAGGTTTCTGAATTTTTCATCATCACTTGCACTAAATTCTTTCTCAGCCCGAGTGTTATTCTCATCAAAAACAACATGCACAGATTCTTCTACGCACAAGGTGCGTTTCTTATAAACTCTAAAGGATCTGCTATTTATAGAGTAACAGAGAAAAATACCTTTATCACTTCTAGGATCAAATTTTCCAAGATTGTCCTTACCAGTGTTGTGAATGAAACACTTGCTTCCCAAAAGATGAAAATAGCTTACATTTGGATGCTTACCTTTCCATATCTCATATGGAGTTTTCTTCAGGATAGTCTAATGAGGCATTTATTTAGAATGTGACAAGCAATACTTACACATACTTCCCATAAGTGATTTGGCAATGAATGTTCTAGTAACATGGTTCTGGCCATATCCTGTAGAGTTCTGTTTTTCCTTTCAACTACTCCATTTTGTTGAGGAGATCTAGGTGCAGATAAGTTGTGATTATATCCTTGATCATTGCAGAAGTCTTGAAAAGATCGACTTTCAAATTTTCCTCCATGATCACTTTGCACGGTAGTGATGAGAGATCCTTTTTCTCTCAACCGTTTTACAGAAAATCTCAAAAAATTTCAAGGCTTCATGTTTGTGAGACAGAAAAATCACCCAAGTGAAACGTGAGTAATCATCAACAATAACAAAAGCATATCTTTTACCTCCAATGCTAGCAGTTCTTGTTGGTCCAAATAGATCCATATGTAGTAATTGTAAAGGCTTTGAAGTAGAAACAATATCTTTGCTTTTGAAAGAATTTCTAGTTTGCTTACCAATTTGACATGCATCACACATATGATTTCTAGAAAAATTCAGTTTGGGTAAGCCAATAACTAGTTCTCATTTGGAAAGCTATTCTATCAAATCCATGCTTGCGTGACCAAGTTTCTTATGCCAAAGCCAAGGATCATCAGAAATAGAGGTTAAGCAGATATGACCATCTATATTTTCGAAACCATCAAGAATATAAACATTTCCATACCTTTTACATGGGATAATTGTTTTACCTGATTCGTCCTCAATGGAAAAGCCCTTTTCCTAAATTTTACCTCGTATCCTGAGTCGCATAGTTGATGTATACTGAGGAGATTGTAGTTGAGTCCATCCACAAGATAGACTTTAGTGATATCGCAATTATTGTAGAAAGGAACAGTTCCAGTACCAACTATCTTTCCTTTTGAATCATCACCAAATTTCACATTTCCTCCATCAATTTTTGTAATTTCTTTAAACAGGTTCTTGTCTCCTGTCATGTGACTGGAACACGCACTATCCAAATACCATTTTCCTTTGCGACTCCTTATGTGGTGTTCTTGAAAAACATGATGTTTATCTTTTCTTAGGTACCTAAGTCTGCTTGGGTCCTTTTGGGTTAGCATTGCTAGGTTCAGGATTATTCTTAGGTTTCCAAACCCATCCTGACCAATTTGATTTACGAAATGACAAAGAGAGTACTTATATCCATGTCACGACCCAAAATCCCACCCTCAGGCCGTGATGGAGCCTAACGTTGAACCCGCTAGACAAGACAACATTGTAACTAACTAAACTCATATATCAACAATACGAATTGTCTATGAGATTACTGAATACAACGGTCTGAAAATAAGTACATATGATTGTCTTTGAAACTATAATATTAGACAGAATTGAAAGATAAGGGTAGAAGGTGAGGCTAAGGCCCACGAACGTCTGCGGGTATACCTCAATGTCTCCTGAATAAACTGATGGGAAGCTCCCTCCGCCAGTGCCCACCGAGTTCGGCTGCGTAGTCTGCACAACATAAAGAAGTGCAGGTGTAGCATCAGTAAATCCGACCCCATGTACTGAGTAAGTGCCGAGCCTAACCTCGGCGAAGTAGTGATGAGGCTAGGACCGACAACAATATACATACCTGAGCAATTTCCTATAATAACAGGAAAATATCAACGGAAATAAACAAGTATAAACTGATACGGGGAGAGTCACGCTGGGGATAGGAAGGGCAACAATTACTAGCATAGTGGAATAGGGTAACAACTGAAATGTAACAGTAAAAGTAGGAATTTCACGCCTCAGAAAAGATAATGAATAACACAAGGCATGGCATGTCCCCTCGTGCATCACCTCACAAATCACACAGCACGGAATGTCCTCTCGTGCATCAAAAAATAACAAATCGGCACGACATGTCCCCTTGTGCAATAATTAATAAACAATCAACACGGCATGTCCCCTCGTGTGATAAATAATAAACAATCAGCACGGCATGTCCCCTCGTGCGATAAATAATAAACGATCAACACGGCATGTCCCCTCGTGTGACAAATAATAAACAATCAGCACGGCATGTCCCCTCGTGCAATAAATAATTAATGATCAACACGGCATGTCCCCTCGTGTGATAAATAATAAATAATCAGCACGACATGTCCCCTCGTACGACAAATAATAAACAATCAACACGGCATGTCCCCTCATGTGATAAATAATAAACAATCAGCACGACATGTCCCCTCGTGCGATAAATAATAAACAATCAACAATATAATGTGCAAACTAACAATAAGAAATCTCAAGTGTACAGAAATACTCGTTAAAATTCTATTTTCCCGAAAAAGGACTCAACTATAACAAAACTCGCTCAGAAGTGTAATTTCAAAAGTAAGAGCCTCAACTTAACAATTAATCAATAATTTCCGACGTCATAAAACAACATCAATGTATCACTTCTAATCACTGATTATTCACAGCACAGAGAATATCAAGAACACATTACAATTCATCACAATTGATTCACGGGCATGCTTGACCGCAACATATAGGTACTCATCACCTCACTGATACGTTGGACATGAATCACACATAGAAAATAAGACTCTATACCTAATTCCTCAGGCTAAGGTTAGGCCAAACACTTACCTCGACTCCAAAATGCAAGTCAAGCCTCAATCACAGCCTTTCCTCTCGAACCCAACTCTGAATCGATAATATCTAGACATAATTGATTTATTAACATTAGTAATTACTCAATAAACCAATTCCAAAGTCAAATTATCTATTTTCTATTATTCTTCAAAAAATACTAAAACTCGACCCCGGGCCCGCACGCTCGAATCCCTAAACTTCTCGAAGGAATCACTCGCCCATAGCCTGGATCATAAATTTAAAGTTTCCACTTGAATTCATAACATTAAACGAACAATACGCGAATTTCTCAAGAACCCTAAATTTACTACCCAATTCTTGATTTTTCATTATTTAAGTAGGTAATCATGTGAGCGCGTGATTATTGCTCACCATCTCATCCTATAAAAATTTCAATAAATGAATTGATTTCATGAATTTTTGTTGATTTTTATTGATTAATTGTGAATTATCTGCATCGATTAACTGCGAATTATTTGTGTTTGCATATCCATAGTTCATCTTTAAATTATTAAAATTGCATCATGAAATCGCGAATTTATCATTTGTAATTAATTAAATAACGAACGAATGGCGATTATTTGATTTAATGTAATTTTTTGATAACTAATTACTAAAATTAATCATTTTACCCAACAAATCGTGGATTTAAGTAGGAGTACTAAACTAACTATTTTATTCTTAATTAGTCACTAATTAGAAAAAAATGAAATCAAATTAATTATTACATTTTTTGAATTTAATTAGATTTGATTTTAATTAGATTAATTAAATTAAATTAAGCCTAGAATATTAAAAATCGGACCTGGGCCAAGAAGGACCCAGGCCCAATTAATTCTCTACACTACCCAAACGACCGAAGCCCAAATCCCCCCCGGCCTGCCCAGCCCCAATACAAAACGACCCCGTTTTTCCCTCCTTCATCCTCAGCTGTTGTATCTCATTGATCCAACGGTCCTAAACCCCCACACCCCAATAATACTTAACTGTCCCCATAAGCCCCTACCCCCCCAGTCTCAAAGTCTAATACCCATCTCCCCACTCGTCTTTTCCTCTCTTTAGAGACCAACTGATCTCCGCCCGGTACCACCGCCTTCCACCGTAGGTCCGCCATCCCCCACCCTATCTCCGCCGGCCGGAAATCGCCTTCGGCGGAGAAGATTATCCAATCGACCCCATTTTTAACCAGACGATCCCCACGACCTCCTCAACCCCGTCCAAACGTTGGTTTCCCCAAACAATCAACCAATTTTGAGTAATTTAAAATCTGAGAACTCAAAATTCCTAGTTCTTGCTTTCCGGCCGATTCAAAGACATTTAATGACTCAAACCTACATGAGTCAATAGCTCTGGATGAGAGCTATTGATTCATGTGGGTTTGAATCATTTTCAAACCCGCCGGAGTCCGGCCAAGGTCCGGTGACTTCAATTTTTCCGGCCAAAACTTTTTAACAAGGTATCTTTTCTCTTCTTTACTTTTTCTACAAAATATCGAGGTAGGAACTAGGCTAAATTCTGTTTTCATTAACTTTTTGTTTATATTAGATTACGTTGTTGCTTAATTAGTTGTTATTCCCTACAGTTGATCAAGAAAATCAAAACAAAGGGGGAACTGAACCGTTATAACCATTCTTAGTCGGTTCATTTTATCCCATTAATACTGTCTTGAATTAACAAGAAAATCGCTTAGTTATCCGAATGATTGGTTAGGATTGAATTTTTCTTTACTAATTAAAGCAAGATGTCATATGTTTATTCTGTCACTGATTACATGATTAGAGTAGAGTCATATTATGAAACGAACTGTTTATGTGTTCTCTGATTGGTACATCCTTGGTTTCTTCCATGATTCTCGTTAATATGTTATTGCTCTCGTTTAGTTATTCGCTTGTTTTTCTTGATTAGTTAAATGTTTGAATACATATGTTGATGATGTAATAACCATTTTAGGTCCAATCAATTAGATTAGATTCCACCTTACTTGTGTACATACTGCCTTCTAATTTGATATTAATGCCCTGAATTCAACCCTCGATTAGGATTCTACTTGTTCCCTGAAGCTGATTGTTAGCCATGGACCTTAATTTACTGTTTGTAGATCTTGATTGAGTCCAATTATTTGTTCAAGTGCTATCTTGTTCTGTTTGGACCCCATTACCCGACTGCTACCCCAACTCCAAATGTGTATATGTCGGCTGTATCTAAAATAGTAATTAATTAAGTCAACTAACCTAAAATTTGACTTGGTTAGCTGCTGATTTTACTTCGACCTTAATTAGTCACCTAAAAGTTAATTAACCATGTAATTATGAACTGATTAGGAGTTGATTATGCTTTATACTTGAAGCAAGTTAGTCGATTTGCGACTTCACTTAAGTTTAAAGTTAATCACTCAGTTAAGACAATTAACTATATTCGCTAGATAAGCTTAATAGAATTGTTTAAGCAAATTAACTTAACTAGTTCAGAATATGTCTTTTAATCAACTAAGTTTCAATCGATTAATTAAGTTGATTCAACTAACCTAAGCTTAAAAAATCAAGATTAGTCCTAATTAAGCCAATTAAACTAATATCTAGCTAATAACACCCATCGGCCCCAATTAGACATCTTGCCTAATAGAATCAACCTAGTTTATCAACTTCCTAAAATACTGAGCGAAGTCCTAAAAATCTGTCCAAAGATAACTAGTTTAGGATTAATTAACTAAAACAAATCAGTTAACCTGGGCTTTATAATTAGTTAAGTTCATGATTTCAGGTAATCAAGTTGAGTTAACTTAACTAAATCAGCTAACTTAATTTCAGGAGTTAAAATTAATCAACTTACTTTAATTAATTAACTTGAACATAGATAATTAATATTAAACTAACCCTAAACTCCTAATCTAATTATTTGACCTAACCTTAGTTAAGAACAACTAGTAGTCACCTAAAGGACATAACTAGTGTTAGTTAACTAGAATTAAATAATAACCCAAGTGAGTGACCTTGATTACCCAATGGTAAATTCAGGGACTCCGAAGGGTACAATAGGTAATATAGACTTAGTAAATATGATTTTTTTTAAGGGTAGAAAGGTTTTTAATAGGTGAGAATATTCTAGAATAGGGGCAGCTGTCCAGAAAGATAAGGTTGACAGCTGCCCTATGTACTATTATGTACTATTTACAACTTTTGAAATTAGGAATATTCTGAAAAAGATACCCCATTCCCAAATACCTATAAAGGAACTCTCCCTTCACATTTTTCAAGGACCCTTTTTCTGTCTAAAAAGCTGCTAAAAAGTCTAAGGGCAGAATTCCACACACCTAGAAAATCATAGCAGCATTTACTGCTAAAAAAAAGGTTTCTCTATTAGCTGCTGAAAAAGACAGCAGTACTTTGATTTCTTCAAAAAAAACAAAAACAAGTTTCCTTATACTCACACAAAATTCTGGGACATTTTTTGGGCTGTTGGTTTACTGATCTGGTTGGAGTCTTTTTCTATGGTCCATTCTCGTTGTTGCTGAATCTCCCTACTACTACTGATTTTATTCATACTTGACCTTTATTTGGTCAAGTCCCTCTTTCCTTGTTGTTTTTATCTCAAAAGGTATGTATTAACTTCTCTATTCTCAATGAGAAATGCTGGATTGGAATTTTCTTCTTCTACTTACTGCTCAAACTAGCTTCTCTTAATAGGGGAGTTTGTTTTCTTCTGTTTCATGTAATATGACCGTACATATATTTGGTAGTACGACAATGAATCTGTGATTGTATGTTAAGCATGACTATACAGATATTTGTTAGCATAATGATGGATATGTGGGTGTATTTTAAATATGATTGTATAGATGTTGTTAGTATGTTACTTTATAGTCGTAGTTCCACACTATAAAAGAAGTTGCACTATGGTGCGGAATCTAACCTTCTCTATGGTTAGTTTCCCTTCATAAGAGTGCAGAAAATATGCTTCTAATTGAGCCTCTTTGGTCAATAAAGAGATTCAATAAGCAAATCTCTAGCTAGGTTAGTATTAGCCCTAGGGTAGATGAGTTTGACTTCTTAAATAGTCAAATTCACCTCTTTAATGGTGCACAAACAGCAACTTAAGATGCTGAAAATTGCCCTCTAAAGGGTATAAAGTACGTATTAAAGAAGGCATTAGGGCGAGGAATCTAAACCTTTGAATGGTTAGATTCATCCTTTAAAATGCCCAAATTATCAAAGACTCTACATAGCTTAGAGTAATGTTAATGTTAGCACTAAGGTAAGATGAATTTGACTTCGTAATAGTCAAATTCACCCCCTCGATAGTGCGTAAACAGTAGGTTAGGGTGCTGAAAATCACCCTTTACAGATATAGAGTGGATAATCAAAAGACTCCTTAGAGGGAAGGATCTGAATCCTTTATTATGATCAGTTTATCCCCTAAAAATGTCTAAATAATCAAGTTGAGGAATTAGTATGGACTGAAGGTCTAAAATATGAAAAATAGCATTCTCGAGTTGAGTTGACCCTTTTATGGTCGTATTCACACCGAGAAAAAATGCGTAGACGATTCTGCCATCTAGTATTATTTAAATGTAAGCGCTGCAGGATTAAAACTGACCCCTTCATGGTCAGTTTGGTCCTGGTAAGTTGCACCATGCCCAACTAATCGGGGTATTCTACAGGTTACGAACAGAAGGCTAAAAGTATGGCCTCAAGGGAGTGTCAAGTCAGCAAAGTAGTTGAAGTCTCTATTTCATTTTTTTTTTCTGGAAAATGTATAGCAGCAGTCAAGCTAAAATTCCCCCTGTATTTTTTTTTAGCTCTCATTGTAATGTAATTTAAAGACTGGACTGGACACTTAATTTCAGTTTTGATTCATGTTCATGAAAATTTTGAATTTACATTCTATATGTTCTAACATACGTGAAGTCTGTATAAACGCCTTTCAGATTAAAAAAAATATAACAGTTATTTCAATTTCAGTCGAGTTGCAATGGTTAGAATTAGTAGGCTATTTTTAGTTCACTCTGCACCCCTTAGTTTCTGAAATCAATGTATAAACATGAACTTCAATCCATTAGAAGCATGAGGTTAGGCTATTTTAAATTAGCAAGATTACCGTTTCAGAATTAATAAGGTTGCATGTGGTTCGATCTCTATTAAAAATCATAAAACTTCTAGAAGTAGCGTGATTTTACCTGGCCAATTCATTTCAGAATTAATAAGTTTTAGATTCATGTTTAGATTATCTAAAAAACTGGAAAAAAAAACTGGAAAACCTGTTGTGTTATGTTCATAAATGTATGTTTGAACGAATATGCATTTTGATTACCATGTTTCCTATTTACTCATCAAACTAAAAAGTAAAGATCTCTAAGACTAGTCAAATTTCCTATACTAGTGACCTCCCTATAAATTAGTCATAACTAGGACTGGCCCAAGAGTTAAATAATAACGTGGGGCTAAATGCGGCCATATCCCAAGTATCTTGTCTTTTAGGATTAGTGAACTCAATTTTAGATAAATCCCTAACATATCCTCTAGGTAGAAGAAAAATACATCTTTAGATTAGAATTTAGTAAGCAATCAAATATTATTTCAAAACAACCATAATTCACACACGGGAGTGGCAACTCATGCCCCCGACTCTCAACTTAAAACATTAATAAAATATACATGGTAATCACGGGTGCATTTCATGTGACGTGATTGGCCATGTGCGCAAAAACAACAAGTGTACGTCAACGTGACTTGTTTAAGATAAATCCATAAAACGTCCTAATTGATCCTAAAAACTACAACGCTCTTTCGAAAAATAGAAAACATAAAGAAAAATCGAATATTGACTCAAATAGGCATTATAAATTGTCATGACCAATAGTCTTGACCACATAATCTACACTCGGGTGCGACAACTCATGTCCCCGACCTCAACCTAAAACTATATTAAAATCACGTGTCGCAATTACGGGTGCATTTCATGTGGCGTAATTGTAACATGTACACAATCATAATGAGTGCACGTTCTCGTGACTCGTTTTCAAGATAAATTCAAACATATCAAAGGCGGTTAAATTTCAAAGAGTTTAAATATGCAATAGGCTAAAACACGTAAATAATCTGATAATTTAGGCCAAATAATAATAGTTGAGTGACCGTGATAGAACCACGGAACTCGGGAATGCCTAACACCTTCTCCCGGATTAACAGAATTCCTTGGATTTATGGTCGCAGACCACTTAAAACAGAGTCAAATTTTCCTCGATTTGGGATTTTGTAACGACCCGGTCGGTCGTTATGCGAAACCTACATTTTTACTGTTGTTAGTGGCTTAATACATGTTGGTTACTCTATTATTTATGTGTTAGAGTTGATAGGCTTGAAATCGAAATGGTTAAATGAGAATTTAGTCACTTAGTCCTTAAGAACAGCCTTAAAATGGGAAAAGTCAACTAAGAGTTGTAAACGACCTCGGAATGCATATTTTATGATTCGGATAGCTTCGTTAGGTGATTTGGGACTAAGGAGTGTGATCAGAATATTTTTAGGATGCCCGATGTAGAATTAGGCTTGAATTGGCGAAGTTAGTATTTTGGCAAGTTTCGGTTGATAGGCGAGATTTTGATCTGAGGGTCGGAATGGGATTCCGAGAGTTTTTGTAGCTTCGTTAGGTCATTTTGGACTTGCCCGCAAAATTTCAAGTCATTCGGAGATGATTTGGTTGGGCTTTTGATCAAACGCGAGTTTCAGAAGTTTTTGGAAATCATAGGCTTGAATCCGATGTAATTTTTGTGCCTTGATGTTAGTTTTGGTGTTTTTAGAGAGCAAATAAGTTTGAATGAGGTTAAGGGAGATGTTGGTAAGTTTGGTTGGGGTCCCGAGGGGCTCGGGCTTGAATTCGGGCGTTTAACGGGAAGTTTGGAGTGATTTTTGGTGAAAGTGCGGATTTGTTGTTGCTGGTGTTTTCGCACCTGCGGAAAGGGAGACGCAGGCGCGGTCCCACAGGAGCAAAATAGGCTCCGCAGGTGCGAGGATTGGCCGAGTGGAGAATGCACCGCAGGGGCGAGGAATTTGTCGCACCTACGAGGTTGCAGGTGCGGAAGGTGCATTCGCAGGTGCGGAGTTTGGCTGTGTGTGAAGGGGTTGCAGGCGCGGACGAGTGGCCGCACCTGCGGGAGCGCAGGTGCGCTTAAGTGGTCGCAAGAGCGGAAATGCCTGTTCAGGAATATAAAAACCCTTCCGCGATTTAAACCTTATTTTTACACCATTGTTGTACGGAAAAGAGCTCTTGGGGGCGATTTTGAAGAGGAAAATTCTTGTTCTTCATAGAGGTAAGTATTCTAATCATTAAAACGCGTTTATGGGCGATTATAGACCTTAATCCCAGCCTTTAATTCACGATAAACAGTAGAAAAATAGGATTTTTGGGGCATGAGATTATGAGACCTTCAAGGGTCGATTTGAGGGGTCAAACGGACTCCGATTTTGGTGTTCTTTATATGTACGGACTCGTGGGAAGATGAAGAACACTTTTCTGTAAAATTACCTGAGTTTCGGGACGTGGTCCTGGGGGTCA
>ML252602.1:455-14368 GCA_005239495.1 Nicotiana undulata | reverse complement strand
TGATTACATTGCATTGTGAGGAAGAGAGTAAAAGCACGAAGTGTGATGCCGTGCCATTGTTTATTTCTCTGCCATTTATATTGTTTCGTTGTCGGTTATGTTGGATTTTTTTCTCTGGATCACTTCTACATGTTGATGTGACTGCTTTATTTCACTTGTCCCCCCTTTACTGCTCCCGTATCCCCTACTTGCCGGTTTATATCCTGCCTTGTGTTATTTCCTGTTACCTGCTGTAGAATAGGACAGGTTATCGTTAATGTCAACTCTAGCCTAGTCACTACTTCGGCCGAGGTTAGGCTCGGCACTTACTCAGTACATGGGGTCGGTTGTACTGATGCTACACTGCACTTCTTAATGTTGTGCATATCCCGCATCCGGACCCAGTGGACCGCATTGAGGGAGTCACCTTCAGTCCACCCAGAGCTTCAAGGTATACCCGCTGGCGTTCGTGGGCCTTGGCGTCTCTCCTACATTTGGATTTCCTCATTGTCTTGCCTTTTTCGTCTAGTTCCAAGACAATTATATATTTCTTTCAGACTTTGTATTTAGCACTCAGTTAGTTAGTTCGTGAGGTTGTGACACCCCGGTTTTGGGATATTTGCGATGTTGTTACCTTTATCATTTCATTATTCGTTTTGGGAATATTATTACTTTTCTGCTGTAAAAACTTTTGAAGTGATTTGGAAATGTTCGGTAAAGGCTGAAAGTTAAGGGAATTGAGATATTCCAGTAGAGGTTGGAAGGTTAATTGGCTTTATTACTGTTATGTTGTTTTTTATAAATGTCAAAGTGTTGTGTACGTTGGCTTGTCTAGCGGGTTCAACGTTAGATGTATCTGCATTCCAGCTATAGCGCCACTTGTCCTTGGTAGGATTAAATTTTCAAATTTGTTTATGTATATTCCGAACAGATGATGCATTTATTTCGTACCAGCTTTGTAAATTCTAAGTCTTATAAGCTCATGCTTTGTACTACAAGTCTTGGGTTATTGTATAAGAATTGCGTTATTTCATCATATAGTTTATAGTAATCTCATTTGGTTATGTTTATTGTTAATTGCTTACCGAACATGTTGGGTTAGGTGCCATCACGATTAGTTAGATTTTGGGTCATGACATGTTACTATCAGAGATCTATGTTCATTGGTTCTAAGTATCATTAGCAAATGTCTAATTGAGTCTTGAAGATCGGTATGATGACGTCCATACCTATCTTCGTGAGGCTACAAGGCATTTAGGATAAACTTCCCATCTTGCTATCCTTATCGTGCAGCATCGATTTAGCTTAAAGTGTATCTATTAGAATTCCTTCCACCCACTTGTATGTTATGTGAGCGCTCATTATCAGCGGTGCATCAACAACTTGTGTTCCTTTGGATGAGGTGCGACATGTGTTTTTTGTATTTTGGTGATTGTCGCGCCCCCTTTTTCTATCGCACGGTTAGGTACGGAGAGATCGGGTTTATGACATTTTTGGACAACTCCTTAAAAGAAAGGGTTTAAGGAAGAGTCGCTACCTAACGATTTTTATGGTGCGTTAGGGCACCTAGAGTTGATAACTCATGAACTAGTTTGCGTTACCATAGATTAGGTAAGGGCTTTAAATTATCCCAAGGGGAAGTTGTTAGGCACCCCTCAAGATCCACAACTGTGGGTCCCAGCCAAAAGTTTTGTGAATTTGGACGGCGAACAAGTAGCAAGTAAGGTTCATATAAGAGGGGATTTCAAACAAGCATAAAAATCTTTAAAGGTTTTTGGAGAAAGCATAAAAACAAATATTTGAAAAGAAATTGACCTAGGTTTAAAGTAATACGGATCACGTCAATGCAATACCCGGTATGTCACACCTCGAAGAGGCGGCTACACGTGGTATTAGCGCACCGATCATTATATTCGTATTCTACCCTTCCCACCCCGTAAAGGTTATTTAATATGCGTGTGTTGGTTACGAATGCTTATTGCGTGCGATTACCCATTCCATTCAATAAGTCCTAGAGGGTATTTAGGACTACTAATCCTACAAGGTGAGTACTAGGCTGAACTCTTAGGTTTAAAAGGATAAAATTCTAGTCGACATATAAAACAAGTAGGACCTCACATATAAAGGGACACATAGAGGGGCAAATAAAGGCTCATAAATCCCTCCACAAATAAACATACAAGTGGCACGTCTCAAACTCACTTAGAGTCTCAGAAATGGAGTTTTGAAAAAGAGTTTTTGGGTAAAACAGTGAGTTTAAGAGGAGTCGTATTTGGAAAACTTAATGATGGAGTAATAGTTGATTTTTTAGAAAATGAAGTTGTTTGGGGGAGTGGTAAAATTCAGAAGTGCAATGATTTAAAGCTTTCAGGAAACATAGTCGAAAATTGTCGAGGCCTGGTTTGAAGTAAAAGTAGTGATGAATGACCCAAAATACAGTGGCTTAACATATATGGTAGTTAAAGATAATTGCAGTAAAGAAATAATAAGTGATACCAAAATACAGTAGCTTTAGATATTCAGAGCAAAGGATTCAAAATGGCACGATTTTGAGTGGAGTGAAGTATCTTTGAAAACGCAGTAGTTTAAAGCATAACAGCGCAAAACTCAGAAAATCCTAAGGGAAGCAAATGCATAATTTCAAAGACTGTTTTAAAATAGAGCCAGAGTTTTAGTAAAACAAAGTGAACCTCAGGGAGGTAAAACAAGAATGAGAGCAACAGGGTTCAAAAGGTTAAAGGGGTTGATTAGCCTTAAACATAATTGGTTTAATTTATCGCATTCGACCTAAAGTTGCCTAGGCGTCGTATACATTGCCTAACTATCTCAAAAGGTGAGCATGCATATCTGGATTCTGATTTTAAAGCATATATTTGCAGAAAATGTTTCGAGTAGGTTAATCGCATTTTTATTAGATTAAACATACTAATTATGCATTTTAACGATTCAAACAAGTATAAGATCCTAAACAACAGGATATCTAATGCACCAAGAAGTTCCTAACACATGGTTTCTAAGATGGAAATGCAGTTATGACCTTATGACAGTTTATTAGGCTTGTTATTAACTGATCAGGATTATGGAATGGGGATGATAACATGCTGAAAGTGAAAGACCTAAGACAGAATTTCTACCATGTGAGATGCATGTCCTATACAAGTTAGCTAATGCACAAATAAAGTCTTATAGGCATGTTTTCTACCCATCACCTAAGCTAAGCATGCATAACCCCTCCCAAATTCACTATCCAGCCCCAATATTCGTTTACAAGTTATTACAAACCTGATGATAAATTATATTAATGAAAAAAGAAAATAAGAAGTTATTCTATAGGGAGCCTTCAACCAGGCCCAATCTCACAGCCTCACTCCTTTCGAGTTTCACAGCCTTAATGGCCTGGGTGCGGCAAAGCTCCCAAAGGACCCAATGGATCCCTGGCCAACACCAGCACCCAGGAAAATTGCCAAGATTTTAACAAGTGCAGTGTGGAATTACCAGCCTTGTGTGTCAAGGTTCCATGAGTACTGACGGGTACCCAAGGCAATTCTCACACGAAGGGGGTATGACCTAATTTTCTAGGAGTAGTGTAAGTGCAGTGAAGAGAGGAAAGTTCATAGTTTAAGAAAAGATTTTTTTAAAACTGGAGAATTAGCTTTTGAAAGATTAACTTAAAATAGACAGAAACATTAATCAACGGTTCAGCAATACAGGATTGCACACAAGGATAATGGGACAAAAGGAAAATAGATCACATAATAACACCAAGAGACACAGAGACTTATGAGAAATCCCTAAGCATGAATACACAGAGTCAAAGAGATTCAGGGGACCAAGAAATGGCCAAGCTTAGAGAGTAATGGGAGACAGTAAACGAAGATAGTTGTGATAAGTGAAATTAAGAGCAAGTAATAATCATGCAAGTCAAATATTGACAGATGAAAAGTTCAGGGAACCAGGGATAGGAAGGTTCACACATGATACTGAACAAGAATAGAAATGGCCTAACAGATGTATACAAGAATAGGTACAGCTCATAACAAATACTAGCTTAACCATAAACAGGTAAAGAGTTGAGCATGGCAAGTATCATCAGGCAAAACAGGGCATCAATTGCATGTAAAACAATAGAAGCATATGTAGAAAACAACTAGGAATACAACATACTGAAATAGTAATAGCCACAATTGTTTGTAACCTTGGAAGTTAATCAAGACATACCAGTAACAAGAGAGATCAGCAGAGTGAAAGAGCCAAGTATGAGCACAGTATTGGCCTAGGCTTATAGCCGGCCAATAACAATAGCACAGTAAAGAAAAGAAGGGAAAATCACAAGAGAGAGCTTAGAGTAGTACTGATAAGAGAGAAGAACACAAGTCTCTGTGTGTGTGTATTTGTGAAAAACTAGGACTTTTATAGTAGAAAAACGAGTAGCAAAATATGGTAAGAATCACAATAGCATGGTAATAAAAGAAGTCAGAATCAATCAGTGTGGAGAATAAGACACGGTTCCCTTAAGTCAAGGGATTTCAAAAACTCAAACTGTAAAATGTATAACTTATAAGGTAAAGTAAAATCAGTACACGACCAACTAAGGAAAGAATCATAGTTCATTAAGCAATAGGGTAAACAATTAAGGCTAGGTTCAAAAATATTCTAATTGAGGAAATAGACAATAAGAATAAAGTACCACAGGCGAATCAATCAGTTTGAATAGAAATTGAGGGTTTAAAGGAAGTCTATCAATCAAACCCCCGTAAGTATGGAATCCAGAATCAATCAAACAAGAGTCACAATCATATAAATAGACAGGAATGCTTAGGAATAGTAAACATGCATGTTAAACAAGTGCCAGAAGAAAGAGGCAAGTCTGATCAATCGAGATAGTCATAAGCATAAGTTAGGCTAAGAAAACTCAGTAGAATATATTCAAAGCAAGGTAATCACAGAAACTCAAGCAAAGAGAGACGAACAGTCATGATGATACACAGAACCACATATAGAAGTCTAGGAGAATTAGGGTTTTTAACAGAAACGAGATAAAAGCTAGTGAAGTCATAGAATCAGTTATGATATGCAAAGAATTGACTCAAACACAAGAAAAACTTAGCTTCAAACAAGCATAGAAAGGGTTCTGAGAAACCCTAGTTTTTAAAAGGAAGTGAAAACGTTTAAAAGTTGAAAATTCTTAAGATTGAGTTAAGAACAGTGTAAAAAATAAAGAAACAAGCTTGAATCATTTAAAAACACCATAGATTTGAGAGGTTTAGGCAGAAATTAGGGTTTCATAAGAGAAACAGAGATAACCGGAGAACCTGCCATGAAACTCAAAGATCGTGGTGGATATGGCGTGGCCGTGTCCAAAACCCCACTGGAGAGGCCGGGAACAACCCAAAGCAGGAGCCTAGGTGTGAGTTGGCATGGCCCAGACCCTCAAGGGCTTCAGAGATGAAGTGAGCCAGATAGAGGAGACCTCATGAAGGCTTGTAGTCGAAAGGATGGTGGTCGGAGATGGTCGGAGGAAGGTGGAGGGGCTTCATCGGAGACGAAGAGACAGAAGTCTCTAGAGAGACTAGAGAGAGAGAGAGACGGGAGATAGAGAGATGAGAGAGCTTTGGAAAATGAGGGGGTCGGGGAGGGGGTAGTTGGAATTAATTAAGGAAATATAGATCTGGACCGTTGATCTTATATGATCAACGGCTCAGATCACGTATGGGGTTGGGCCGGGTATGAATTGGTTTGGGCTGGGTAGGAATTTTTGTTTTGGGTCTGGGTTAATTGGGTTTAAAGATCAGATGGTTTGGGAATTTTGGGGTTTAAATGTGGCTAAATTTGAAAATAAAAATGTCTACTAGTTAAATACCCACAAAAGATTATTAATTAACAAAAAATAGCTAATAATTATATAAAGCGAAATTGAGTAAAAATAGGTAAAATCATAGTAATTAACTAATATTAAATGCAAAGGATATGTAAGTTTTGAATAAAAAATAGTACAAAATGTTCAATTGGGCTATGATTGTAAAAGTGTTGCAATTGAAATTAAATGGCACCCAATTGTCTAATTTGTGAAATAATTGAATTTTAACAGCTAGAAAATTATTGTAAACGATATACTGAGCTGGAAACATTTTTGAAATTATTTACAGCATAGTTTATGAATATTATTTAAATATGAAATACTAAATAGACATGCGAATAATTTAATAAAATAGGGAAAATAGGGGGAAAATGCTTATTATTTTAAAATAGTGATTTTGAAAGCTTATATGCAAGTTTGAAAATAATTTGAGGAAAAATTGGGTATCAACAGTGATGAGCCAGTCTGGAAGACTTAAGGCCGAGATTAGACCGCAGCTTGGGCGGCAATCTCAGCTGCGCGCACATGTGCTTTTGGACTTATATGTCCGTTCGTGTCTCCATGAGTGGGATTGATGGCTAGTGAGTGGTTGGACAGCTACATGATGAGTATGATGTGACTACTGAATATGCTCAGATGGTTTGGATGTAACGAGAATAGTTCACTTGGGATGTGAAGAGGACTATTGGGTGCTTGATTTCTATCTTGACGTGTTGTATAGTCTCGATTTATGAGCATGTTGAGGTATCTTTCATGTCATTCCATTGTGGGATGAATTTAATTCCTATGTTTTGTTGAAGTTCTTAGACTTGGGAAGAATTAGTGAATGCGTTGTAGTTGTGACTTTGGTGGGGCATAAAAAGTTGCTAGTTTTGGGCTAAGCAGGTGGATTATCTCATGCAGGGGTGGTCTACGGTTGTGTGATTCTTATAATGATTATGTGGAGAGTTTTTTTCTACTAGTAGGTTATACGTGTTGCAATTTGAGTTTGGATAGCTTGAGGAAGTTGATTCGACTGTCACAAGGATGAATGTGAGCTTGGCAAATGATTTGAGGTATTTTATGATTTGTGCTACATGAGCTTATGAAGGATGTAGTTGGACTACAGTTCGGGATTATGGTAGTAATGGAGTAAGGTTATTGTGGGTTATCAGATATTTTGTTCTATGACTTCGTGTCAAGTGGGGAAGTCTGTTATCGACGAAGTGATTGCATGGTTATGTGTTATATTATTTTTGGCCGGAGGTATGCTTTTGGATTGGTTCTGAGTTGAAAAGGTTGATTTCAAGAATGAGTCGAGTAAGAAATTTGCTAGATACACGATGTATTACACTTTACGGGTAAATGAAAATCATAGGATTATTAGGGTTTTTTATTCATGATGGATGTAGTGTGCATGGAGTAGGGATTTACTCGGTTGTGTTAAGGTTGGGTTACTTTTTTGGATATTTTTGTGGTAATGGGGGACATGTCATTCGACTCGTTTGGACGGTGCATTTGAGGTTATGATTGCTGGATAGACCTCAAGACGGTTTTAATAGGTTCAAGATTCATATGTGGTATTTGAGAAATTTTCGGATTTGTAAATGGCTAAGATCGGAGTTCTACATTTCAATAACAACGAGTTTAAGGAAACAACTTTGGATTCACCAAAGCCCTCTTTAGAGTTGGTATCTTGAAATGCGGTATTTTATTTTGTGCTTAAGAGGGAATACAATAGCTTATGAGCTCTAGGACGATGTGGTTTCGTGATAGGATCTCCTATAATGAGTTTTAGGTTAAGGATCGTAGTGTACCGGCTAAGAGAAGTGTAACGACCCAGCCGGTCGTTTTGCGTATTAAGATCCCATTTCCTTAAATGAAACCTTCTATAGCGTCTATTCGTGCTTTATGACTCGCGGGAGCGGGGGGTTCGGGATTTGGGGATGATTTGGATGGTTTAGGAACACTTGGTTCCTTAAGGCTCGCCTATTTGGCCAAGTTTGACTTCGGTTAACATTTTGAGCAAACGACCTCGGAATCGAGTCCTGACAGCTCCTGTAGCTCTGTATAATGATTTCGGACTTGGGCGTATGTTCGGCTCGGGTTTCTGATGACCCGGGAGCGTTTCGGCGCCCGAAATGGAAATAAGGATTTCCTTAAGTTTAGAATTTGGCCTGGAACGGGACTTACTGCTATCGGGGTCCGAATGGAATTCCGGGACCGGCAATAGTTTCGTATAGTCATTTACGACTTGTATGGAAAATTTGGGGTCATTCCGAGTAGTATAGACGCGTTCGGTGCAATGCCATGAACTCTAGAATTCCAAAGTTCTTAAGTTTGAATAATTTGGTTTTAGGGTTGAATTTTGAGTTCCGTTGTTGTTTTTCATGTTCCGAAAGTTCGAGCGAGTCCATATCATGAATACAGACTTGCCGGTGCTTTTGTATGGGGTCCCGAGGGGCTCAGGTGTGTTTTAGACCCTCGGGAGCTAAGTTAGAAAAACTAGAATTTCTGTTATCTAGTTTCCTTCTCTGCGATCGCAGAAGGTGGGTTGCGATCGCGGAGAAGGATTTTGCTGGGCTGTTGATTGTTCTCTGCGATCGCAGAGGTCTGGGTTCCACACCTTCGCGATCGCAGCCTTTTATCGCGATCGCAGCCTTTTATCGCGATCGCATAGAGTCGCGTCTGGGCTGGGTAATTTTGTTCTTCGCGATGGCAGGACCCCTGCCGCGATCGCAGAGGTCTGGCCAGTTGGCCTTCGCGATCGCAGGACCTCTGCTGCGATCGCATAGGTCTGGCCAGTTGTCCTTCGCAATCGCATGCCCCTTGTCGCGATCGCAGTTAAGAAATCCCTGGGCAGTTTTATAAAAATACGGGACTTAGCATTTTTCCTCCATTTTCATCTTCCTCCTCAAGTTTTTAGAGAGCTCTTCAAGGGACCTTCCACCACTGTTATTGAGGTAAGTAAATTCCATAGTTTTACTAGTTTCAAACATTAATTCTTAGTTAAATTCACTATTAAATTATCTAAAAACCATAGAATTAGGTAGTAATTTTAGGGTTCTTGAGGATTTCGTGATTTTCCATTTTTGGGCCATGAATTCAAGTAGAAACCGCACCTTAGTGATCCTTAGGATATGGGTGAGTGATCCCTTCGAGAATTTTTGGAATTTGATCATGAGAGACCGGGGTTGGAAATTGGGAATTCTTCAAGAATGGCGATTCTATTAAATAGCTAGGATAATTTATCACATTGTGCATGCATTGATGTTATTGTATACCTTTTGACTAGTTGCGAGTCCTCGGGTATAGAGTTCGGAGTTTCGGGCGCAAATTGTGGTCCGAGGGGTAGATTCGACACGAGGTGAGTCTTCTTTCTAACCTTGTAAGAGGGAATTGTCCCCATAGGTGATGTATATGCTATGTGTAAATTGTTTGGGGGCTGCGTACGCGCCGAGTGACGAGAGTCCGTACGTAGCGGCTATTGTTGCTATATCCGGGTAGTTAGGCCCACATCATGCCTTGTATGCTTTTCACGTAATGCCTTATATACCTTTCTTGTAATGCCTGATATGTTTTTATTGTAATGCTTCATATGATTTATTGTAACGCCATATGTACTATGAAATTATGTTTTGCATCATGTTATTCTTCTGAGGCTTTATTGAAATAAAAATATATGGGAGCGGGCCGTACGCCACGGCGGAATTGAAAAGAAATTGTGAAATATATGGGAGCGGGCCGTACGCCACGGTGGAATTGAAAAGAAATTGTGAAAATATGGGAGCGGGCCATACGCCACGGCGAAATTTGAAAGTAATTGAAATATATGGGATCGGGCCGTACGCCACGACTTTGTTGAAAAAAAATTAAAATGAATATGGGATCGGTCCGTACGCCACGGCGAGTGTAGAAGGTACATTATGGGAGCGGGCCGTACGCCACAGCGGATCTAAGAATCTGTGATTTTGTTTCGTTCGGTGGTCTTACCTTGAAAATGCTTTATTGTTTAGTTCAGAAATTGTTTGGATTCTTTTTTTCTGTTTTTGATATATATACTTGTTGCTTATTTCCCTGACATGCCTACTGTATTTCATTGTATTCTATCATATGTTATCACTGCTGGACCTTAGTGAATATCGAGTCGACCTCTCGTCACTACTTCTTCGAGTTTAGGCGGGATACTCACTGGGTACATATTTATTTAATATGTACTCATGCTGCACTTTCTTTTCCTTTCTGTACTTGACTGTATAGGTCCGGAGGCTGGCGCATCTGATTATCAGGACGGTGCTAGTTATTGATAGCATGGTCATCCTTCACGGTGAGCTTCTTTCCCGGCGACTTCCTAGCAGCACCCTGGAGCTCTTTTGTTATGTTTCTCCGTCCATTTCATTCAGACGGAGACTCTGTATATATTGTAGTCATTATATATTCAGTAGTTGCCCATGACACTTGTGACACTAGTTCCTGGCACACACGCGTAGTATATTTGTATATCTTTTGGGTTGGGGTTGTACATGCATGTGTATGTTTTATTTCGGCTTGTATCTATTATGACTTTACCTGCACTCAAGGCTAGTATCATGTTAGTTGTTATAAACTGGTAATCTTTGACTTGGTTAATTAGATGGGAAGGGTATCACTTAGTGTAAATTGTGTTGGCTTGCCTAACCCCGTCGTTGGGCGCCATCATGACCCGGATTAGGATTCTGGGTCGTGACAATTGGTAGGTCCAATGAGTATGTGTATCCTACACCAGATCGGAATTATTAACTCATAACTGCTATTTTTTAGGGATGTGTCATTTGGTTAGAGCTGAGCTTGTCTATGTTCTGATTTGTTCTATGTGTTAATCTTCTATGCTGAGATGGTTTGTGATACTGTTAACTATTTGCACACATGATGTGGTTATATTTAGGCCTTGTGGCTGAGTTCGAGTAAGATGGTTATTGGGGTGTTGAATGGTTGATTGCGCCCCGGTTATGATTTACTCTTGTTTGGGGTATGTCGCGCTACCCGTTTCTCCATGTTTATGGGCATGCACTAAGTGCGTTTGCTGTTGATTTGCATATGAATGTTGATTTTGAGCATTATGGTTCGACGTATTTTATGTGGACCGGTATTTGGATTGGGCCATACGCTGCGGCAGAGTTACGATGGGATATGATCCTTTGTGTTAGATCTGTGTGTCTTTGTTGTACTATGTGTGATGGGTTCAGAGAAATGCTCTTGTGGTGGTATCTTCTGAGCTTGTGGGACGTATCTCTCTTATTTGATTCGCTTTCCATTTTTGGGTACATTTGAGTTTTTGCTTATTGGTGCACGGATTGCACGCCGTGTGGCTATAGATGATATTTATGTGGCATGTCGGATGAGAAGCTTGTACTAGATTAAATGAGGTTACTCGACCTGGAACGAGTGTTGTCGGATTTGATTACGGTAGGTTTGGAAGAATAATGTCACTAATCAGCTTAGAATGTATCTATGGTTCTTGTCGTACGAGGGAGCTCCATGACTTGTTGATCAGATGAGTGGTTATGAGTTTCTTTGTGCTTCTTTCATCATTGGCAGTTTACGAAGGGTTAGAATAAGGTTTGATTTGAGATGAGGTTTATTACCGGTATCAAGTTTGCTTTTGGGAAGCTACTGCGATTGGAAATTATTGTTAAGAGTATGTGAGTTATGTGGTATATCATGTGATTACATCCTGGGTTATGGTTATGGCTTGATATGTCTTGTTCATCCTTATACAGTGTATATGTGTGAGAAACGCGTCATGTAATGGTTCCGGATGTTTGAGGATTGATTTCAACGTTTATGGCTAAGGTTGAAGAAAAGGATCTTCAATTAGGTTAAGTTGTCAGGATTATATAGTATGGGATGACGAGGGATCACCCACGGGTATGTGGAGGGTGAGCTTACACAGTGATTTGGTTGCTTTGGAACGACTCTTCGCAAGTTCGAGGACATGAGTAGCTTCGTATGGTGTATTATAAATTGTGTGTATCATCGGTTTTGGTTTTCGGGTGATTCGGAATTGATTTGGAAGAATGATTCTCATTTAATAAGCTTTAAGTTAAAAGAATTGATGTTACAACCCAAAAATCCACTAAGTCGCGATAGTACCTAACCCAATCCTCTAGGTAAGCAAACTAATAAAAGTTACAACAAAACTGAGAAATAAACAATATATGTATATAGAAACTACAACTATATTCAATGCAATTACCCAAGGACTGGTAGTACAAGTTATAAGCCTCTATGATTTGGATTTACAAAATCAATGTGAAGAATAACTACAATATATGTTTGAAGTTTTCATAAGAAGACACTCACATCCTAAGCTAGCATGAACAAGGGAAAAAGCCTTCGTCTCCCACAACTACGTAGCTCCAAGATATGCACTCAAGGTGCAGAAGTTTAGCATGAGTACAACTGAACCCATGTACTCAGTAAGTAGCTTGGCTAACATCGGTGAAGCAGTGACGAGGTCTTTAAGTCAAAATATACTCACTAATATAACTTTTTCAATAAAATTTGAAATAAAAACAATACTAAAATGACAGAGAAGAGTACAAGAATATATTTGCGAAGCAATAAATGATTACTAAAAGAAATCACAGTCAGTTTCCTCCATGTCATAACAAAGCCTTTCCTTAAAGCAATAACCACCAAACAACATAGTAAATTCACGAATCTTCATAGTATGAGGAATGTGTTCAAGATATCAAGTCAAATGGCATGAAAAAACCCTTCTTTCATTTATTCATCCTTACCAAATATATATATGTATGTCAAATCAATTGGTACGGTAACACTCTTCGTGCATTTATCTCACCCATACCAAGCATATGTTAACAGTACCAACCAGGTAAAAGAAATGCCAATGCGAAGTGGAAAGCAGCTAGGTAGTTGTGTCGAAAAAGGCAGAGCATACATGCAAAGGTAACTGACATGGTGGGAAGCACAAGTAATGATGGAAATTAATATAGGAGGACATATATTTCTCTATCTAGCAAGGTAGAAGATTTAGACAAAATCACATTAACGAGCAAAGGCATAGATGTAGATATAACAAACAAGACAGAAAGCTTGATTGTGACAAGATAAAAAGATAGAAAACATGGATAGCACAATAACAATTAAGGTGGGAAGAAAAGACGTAAAAACAACAACAAAAAGTCACATAGAAAGCATAGATGGGCAATGCCAACTTGGAATGAAAACACAAATGTATATGCAATGTCATGACATCACCCTTCGTGTGTTACTCTGTTCCTCACATGATAATGTATATGCAATGGCACGGTATCACCCTTCGTGCTTTAAACTCTTTCTCGCATAATAATATAAGTGATATGGCACAACATTATTCTTGATGCGTTTATATGAAATGGCATGACATTACCCTTCGTGCTTTACAAATGGAATGACAATATCCTTCATGCGTAATGATGTATATGAAATGGCATAGCATCATCCTTTGTGCTTTACACTCTTCATCCCATGATAATGTATATGCAATGGCGCAACATCATCCTCCGTTATTTACACTCTTCTTCACCAAGCACATGTAAATCAATGACGAGAAAGGTAAGAAGCATGAATAACATCAAGAAGAGTGGTTAAGCAAATACACCACATGAACATTAATCACAACTCTCGAACCAATAAAAGATTCAATAAACGTCAAGAATCCTATTTTTCAAGTACTTCAACAAAAGCTCAACATGCTTTTCAACATAAGTATGGAACCCAAGTACCTCATAATTATGGTCATTGACATGTATTCGTGATTAGGTATAAAGATGATTGAATTTAGCATATTAGCAATTTCTCAAGGAGTCCGTCAAATTTAATCAAGTTATAATAAGCTAAATCATGGTTCCTTGTGATGACCCAAAAGGTAATCTTATGTAATTTAAGCCTTATCTGTGTTCCGAGGCTCCGAGAGCCTCCGTTAGTCTCACCTCGTTATGCGTGCGCAGCCCGGGCGTGTAGCCGGGAAGCTATTATGTGAAAAGTTGATGAAAAATGAGTTTTGATAATTAATGAATGAATATAGTTGACTTTGGTCAACATTTCTGGTAAA
>MDKH01163344.1:0-29809 GCA_005239495.1 Nicotiana undulata | reverse complement strand
GAAAACAGTACCTGCTGCCTGGAATTCACAGATGCTAAATCACAATGCAGGATCAGCAGGGCTTCCATCGATCTTTACCTACACGACCCAGGAAATAGCAGGAACCAGTTACAGTCATTGAAATTGAAGAGATTAAGCTAGGACAAGTGCGTGCATGAACAGGAATATGCAGATCAGTGAGGGAAAAGGAGGAGAAGCTAAGTTGGAACAAAATTAGAAGTAATAAGCTCAGAATGAGGTATTTACCAGCTCTACAGTGTGGATTCATCACAACCAAGGCCATGAAAAACAAATGAGTCCATGGAAATAAAGGAGAAGCAGCTAGGGCAAGTGAAAGAGGAAATACAAAGAAACAAATATGAGCTCAGATCGAGTCACGTACCAGCTCGTCGGCGTCGAGGTGCAACAGTAGAATCCATGGAAGTCGAGTGGAAGCAACGAGGGCAAGTGAGTGAGGAAATACAAACAATCAAAGCTGTGAGTAAAGGGAACAAGCTAAATATCAACATAAATGAACATTTTGAGCTCAGAAGGAGTCACATACCCATCAGAATGACACTGGCAGCCATGAAAATCAAATAGAGAAAGCTAGGGCACGAGAGAGAAGGAATATGAAACAACTCAGTGTGGACAAATGAAATGAGAACTTTGGGTTATCTCACTTATGTCAGAAGGGAAACTGGGCCGGGTTATGAGGAATTAGGAAATGGGCTCATAATGTAATTGGGCCAGATTAGGAAAGAAAGGAAATGGAAAGAAGGGAAATGAAATAATTGGTACAAGAATTGGGCACAGGAATTATATTGGGCCAGATCAGAAATTTAAATGGCTATGCTATAAATGACTATCAATTGGGCCAGCAGTCTTGCAATGTTAGCCCAGACGTGACTCGGCTGGAAATGGCCTAGAAAATATTAAATGGGACGCTGGAGTGGGCTCGCTTGGGCCTGGGATTAACGAGCCAGATGCTAGAGGTCCTGTTGGGCTTTACTCAGAAATAGCTTTAGTGTGTCACATTTTAGATAGTAGTACATTATGTGAGATCACTATTGGGCCTACAGGCCCAATTTTGATAGTAGGAGTTATGTATTAGTCTTTGTTTATCGTCCTATGGATTTTAGGACAACATTACTCTATTTGTTTTTTTCATTTTATTATTATTAATAAAATCGCTACTAGGCACCTAGCCTAGTAGTAAAATTTACTTTAAAAAAAAAATGGGTGGGTGATATGCATGTTGTAGTATAATCAAGGGTAGAGACCATGTTTCCTAGGTTTATTTTCTCTATGCGCAATAGCAGCCATGTTTAGGTACAACATGCCATGCATTAGATATCATGATACTTAGGCTCGTATATATACTGTTCTCTTTCAGTATGTCATCATTCATTACCCTCACTTAGAAATCCTGCCTATAGGACAAATAAATAACAAAATTGCTATTATGTGATTATGCACATATAAACATGTTCTGAAATTTCATTTAGAAGTCCTGTCCTGGAATAAATAATGTTAATAAAACTGCAATCATGTCTCATCATGCCTACGCACTTAGAAATCTTGTGTTAAGATAAACAAGCATTAAAAACTATCACATATGTTATTTCTGAAACTGTGCATAATGTTGTGATTCTATGTGCATTTAGACCTCAATACCACACAAGAATATAAGTTTATTGTGTGGTACCCAATTTTCCGAGTGCTGACTTACTTGAAGAACCTGGTTCTTCTTGATGTTCCAACTACTGCTGTTTGCGGAATAATAAAAGCAGTAAAGTAAACACAGAGATTTTTACGTGGAAAACACCTGGCTCAAAAGGTGAAAAAAACCCGACCTACTCCTCAGTAGGATTTGCTCAAACTCTTCACTAAAAACTCTGAGCCAAACGGACTTACAAAATAAACTCTTTTGTAATCCTAGGATTAACTCTAACCCTATGTAGTAACTAGCCTCTAGCTAATTTCTACCAGCTTCAAGTTAACTCTAACTTGAACAAGGTGTACCTATTACAATTGCTTCTATGAAAGCTGAAAAGATACAATATTAAAACTCCTACTACAATCAACTAGACTCAATAATTAATCAGATGAAACTGGTCCTTCTAGTTGAACTGTAGCCTTTGAATCGCACAATGATTCTGCTAGCAAAATAACTCTGGGAACTTTGCTCTCAATTTTGATTCACTTCAGCGTTTGTGCGTTGAGAATTCCAGCAGAAATACTTCGAATATTTATAGAGTCAGTTATTGAGCTTATTGTCCAGTTCGAGTCCAACTCTACCTGGGTGAAAGAATTCGTACCAAACTCAACTTCCTTCCTTTTGTTACTTTCCTTGCTGAATTCGACTTCAATCTTCTCATCAGTTTGCAACCTTTCGCATTAGGAGACAATCTCTTGGTTCATTGATATTTCACTGTCACAAATATCTCCTATGCATATACGGTTCATGTGCCAGCTATTCAGTTCAAGGATGTGTGCTCTGATGGACCTGGTTCAACTGGTCAGCCATTTGTCAATATTCAAAACTATGCAGTGACATGGGTCAACAAATTCTCCCTTTTTGATGATGAAAAACTCTGTGCTTAATCCTGTATACACTTCAAACACTTTTTATGCTTTTAAGCATTAATCATAGAGAAACCGGGTTCATTAGGTTATAAATATCACTTTGAAATTTTTTTTGAAAAAGTTCAGCACATATCTTCCCTCTTTTGGCATCATCGAAAAGTTTGCAAAATGATACACTTACCAGATTTTTATTAATTATTACTCATGGCCATTTGAGGCAATTACATGTGCAAAGCATGATTAATCAACACAAGAAACCAATAAATGTAAGTTAAATAAGAAACTGAGACAAGTCAATAACAAGAAGCAGAATTCATTGATTAGTAACGATAATCAACCACCATACATAAAAACAAAAAACAATCAAACCATGAGCAAAAAACAGAGTAATCAAAATAGAAACAAGTCTAAAAAGAAAGAAACACGTCCCGAACTGGGCACTGAAGGGTTATAGGGAAGCTCTGGACAACCTAAGGATGGGAAGGTGCAGAAGAGGTTGTGGTCTTGGATTGTAGAAGAGAAAGCATCTGCTGAAGAACACCCTCGTTCTTTTCTTTCTCCTTTGCTAATTCAGCCCTGAGAGCATCCCGCTCAGCTTCAACCTCAATCATACGAGACTTCGAATGAAGGATCTCCATATCCTTGATCTCGCTTTCCTGCACCAGAGTTCTAACTTTGTTGTTGACTGACTGCTTCCTAGATGAACTAGGTTCATCTGCAGGAACATTGACATTGTAGTCACATGTCAGCAAAGTTTCCTTCCCAAAATAGTCCTTGGCAGTAGCCATCTCAGCCTTCTTCACTGGAACCCCAAAATGTGCAAGCACTGCTGTCAGAATGAAGCCATATGAAATTGTGTGTGCTTTGGTTCCCTTCACAACTCTGTCCAAGAGTTGGATGATGAAAGAAGGCCAATTGATTTGCTTTCCCCTGTAAAAGCACTCCATCAAGGTCAGATCCATATAATTGGCAATGTGCCTTCTTTCTTGTCTGGGCAGTAGGAACTTGATGACGAACTCGAAGAATAACTTGTGTTCTGGCTTCATTTCGCTCTTGTAGACCGGTCTGGGTTCAATCTCCTTCTCATTATCACTGAAGAATCTGGTGATGTTGATTGCTGAGGCCATCCCATCTAGACAAGGCCATCTTTGCCTTGTGTAGTCCTCATATCCCTCAGCTGGTATGTTCAGAATAACACATAGTTCTTTAGCATCAAAGGAAACTTCAATTCCTTTGACCATGGAGTCGACCCTGCCGTCCTTGACAATGGCATTTCCCATGAATTCTACCAACTCAGTCCTTACCAGCATGCCTTCCATGCGAAGGACCATGTCCTTCCAGCCCTGCACCTCCAGAGTTTCCAGCAGATATTGCATTTCAGGCTCCTCTAGATCCTTCATCAGGTTACCCTTCAGAATTGTTCTTTTTCCAAACATGGTAACTCTGTCAGTCACCTCTCTTATTTCCTTCTCCTCCTCTCCACTCTAGTCTGCATCATCATCCTCTTTCTCAACAATTTTCACTTTCTTTGGCTTGGCCCTGGTCCTCTTAACAGATCTTGTGGGTGTGACAGACATTCTAGCTGACTTCTTTGAAGAAGCCTTAGCCTTTGTGGGTTTTGGTGCCTCAGCCACAACTGGAGCAGGCTGCTCCTCCTGTTGGACCAGGTCCAACGTCTCCTCTTCAATCTCAATAGCCTCAACAGGCTCTCCAACTTTCGTTTTTCCCTTTGCTGCCCTCTTCTTCTTGCTCTCTTGCAGAGACTTTTCCAATTTCTCTTCTTCTTCTCTCACAGTGCTACGAGTAGCTCGCACTTTTGGAGCAGGAACACCAGCATCTTCAGAAACTTTCCTTTTCTTTGAAGGAACTGGGTGAGTTGCCTTCTTGGACTTCTGAGTCCTCCTTTTCTTAGGGTTATAGGACTCCCCCAGTTTCTTCAGCCTTTCAGCCAATGTTTCTTCCCCAGATGAAACAGGTTCATCTGTTCCTTTCTTCAAGCTTGCAAGACCTGCTGCATCCTCCTCAACTGTACTTCCCCTAACTCTGTGACATTTTCTCCAACAGTTTCAAGAATGGGGCCACAGATAACCAGCGTGGTACCATCCTCCCCAGATCCCCTCTCAACTTCTTTTCCCTCTCTCTCAAGAATTCTTTCTTTTCTACCACCCCTCTACCTTTTAGTCACTTCAACATCAATAACAGACCCAACCAACACGAACCTTTTATCAGCAGAAGCAAATTCAGAATTGATTTCAGGATTACCTTTCTCAGAACTGGTTGAACCAGGTGCGTCTTCCTCGTTGGCTGATTTAAAAGATTCACTGGACGAACCTGACTTAGAACCTTTGTCCGCCTCAATAAGATCCTCCAATAATTTTGCCCTAGTCCTAGAAGCAACGGATTTCCGGGCAAGAACTTTGACACGACGATTCTTGGGGGCAGGAGTAGGGTTTGGAGTGGGTTCAGGAATGGGTGTATTTTCAGGGGTTGACGAAATTTCTGGTGATTGAGAACTGTATACAGATGGAGATTTGGATACAGATTCAGAATTTCCTCCATCGTAATCACGATTAGGTGATGAAGTAGAAGAATAAGCAGGTGGTGGTGAAGACATGATTATGTGTTGTTAGGAAGAAAAAGCGAGTAATCAGTTTTGGTTTGTGTAGAATGAGTTGAACTTGGTTCGACGGTTGATTTATGAAGAGAAGAGTAATGATGACCTTTTATACGATGTGGCTAGGGAGATTTCAACATGCAGAATGTGTACTCAAGTAGGAGTCTAATCGCCGAAGGACTGGCATTGATTAAACATTTAATTTCCCCTAAGACTAGGCTAATTAAGTGAAGACGGGACTTCTTGAAACTGGTTCAATTTGGGTAAGTACAAAGTATTTGAATTTGAACCAATTATGGAAACAATCCTGCTCATGTATGACTGTAATTGAATTAATATATGGAGAAGAGTACGTACCTCGTCAGTCAGATGAATCAGCATGGATGAACCAGGTTCATCCTGTTAGAAATCTTTAAATTGCCTCAATTTACAAAGATAGATAAACATCATTAGTATCCAGGGAATCATATTAATACATGGCAAAAGAGTATGGCAATAAAGACATGATGCTGAGCAATTATTAATCTGATTAAGTACCTAATTAAAAATTTCTAGCCAAAACAAATTCATTTTTTCAGTTTTTTTTCGATTTTATTTTTCAGTTAGGTGATCTTAATCATCCCTAATTCCAGCATGTTTCTCTCAAAATGCTCCCTACTAAGTGCTTTAGTGAATATATCAGCAATTTGATGATCAGTAGCACAAAATTCGATTGAGGTCATTCCTTTTTCATAGTTATCCCTTAGGAAATGGTGCCTAACATCTATGTGCTTAGTACTATTGTGATGAACCGGGTTCTTCGTCATACTAATAGCACTAGTGTTATCACAGAAAATAGGAATGTATCCCACATCAATACCAAAATCCATGAGTTGTTGCTTGATCCATAGCAACTGAGCACAGCATGAGGCTGCAGCCACATATTCAGCCTCAGCAGTAGACAAGGCTACTGAATTTTGTTTCTTGGTGGCCCAAGACACAAGGCAGGAGCCCAAAAAGTGAGCCATGCCTGAAGTACTTTTCCTGTCAACCAGGAAACCTGCATAATCAGCATCAGCATATCCTACAAGGTCGAAATTACTACCTTTAGGATACCAAAGACACAAATCAGTGGTGCCTTTCAGATATCTCAAAATTCTTTTCACTGCAGTGAGGTGGGACTCCTTTGGATTTGCCTGATACCTAGCACACAATCCCACGTTGAACACAATATCAGGTCTTCTTGCAGTGAGATACAATAGAGACCCAATCATTCCTCTGTATAGCTTCTGATCAACGGATGAACCAGGTTCATCCACATCTTGTTTTGTAGCTGTGTCTATAGGGGTGTCTATTACCTTTGAGTACTCCATCTTGAACTTCTTGAGGAGTTCTTTCACATACTTTTGTTGATGAATCATTGTTCCATGTGGGTTTTGCTTGATTTGCAAGCCTAAGAAGAAGTTTAGCTCACCCATCATACTCATTTCAAACTCACTCCCCATTAGTGTAGCAAATTCCTTGCTAAGCTTTTCAGTGGTTGCCCCAAATATGATATCATCAACATATATTTGCACAATCAGAAGATCCTTGCCCTTTTCCTTTAAGAACAAAGTACTGTCAATTTTGCCTTGTTTGTACCCATGTTCCAGCAGGAATTTTGGCAATCGCTCATACCATACTCTAGGTGCTTGTTTGAGACCATAAAGAGCCTTGTCAAGTTTATATACATGATCAGGTGACTCTTTGCTTTCAAAACCTGGAGGCTGTTTGACAAATACATCTTCCTTCAAATAGCCATTAAGAAAGGCACTCTTAACATCCATCTGATGGAGAGTGAATTCCATATGTGCAGCAAATGCTATAAGAAGTCTGATAGCCTCCAATCTTGCTACATGAGAAAAGGTCTCATCGTAGTCAATTCCTTCTTCTTGACTATACCCTTGAACAACTACTCTTGCCTTATTTCTTGTAACAGTTCCATCCTCATCGAGCTTGTTCCTGAAGACCCACTTCGTGCCAATCACTGATCTGTCTAGAGGTCTGGGTACCAAGTGCCATACTTGACTTCTCTCAAATTGATTCAGCTCTTCTTGCATGGCATTTACCCAGTCAGCATCTTGTAGGGCTTCACCAATGTTCTTTGGTTCAATCAGGGATAAGAAGGCATCAAACGCAAACAGATTTTTCAAGGAGGCTCTTGTTTTGATTCCAGATGTCATATCTGTTATTATGTTCTCAAGAGGATGAGAACTCTGGTATCTGTGTGGTTTGAGTACTAGTTGTTCACTTCTGGTTAGTTCCATGCTGTCTTGTTTTTGTGGAACAAGATCAGGTCCAGGATTCTCAGGTTGAATTACCCCTGTCAAGTTGCGTGGGGTAGTTGGACCTGTTCCATCACCTGTTCCATCTTCTATAGGTGCCTCAATGTGGTCATTGCTTCTTGCCAATCCAAGCTCCTCATCTTCTGGTTCCTGTCTCTCAGAAAGAGTGTTAGTTTCATCAAAGACAACATGCACACTTTCTTCTACACACATAGTTCTTTTATTGTATATTTTATAAGCTTTGCTATGTGTTGAATATCCCAAGAACACTCCCTTGTCACTTTTGGGATCAAATTTTCCTAGGGAATCTTTACCATTATTATGCACATAACACTTGCATCCAAAAGCCCTAAGGTGGGATATGTTAGGCTTTCTCCCTTTAAGTAATTCATAGGGAGTTTTCTCTACCAGAGGTCTGGTCATGCATCTATTGATAATGTAACATGCAATGTTTATTGCTTTAGCCCAGAAGCTGTGAGGTAGTTTACTAGATAGAAGCATGATTCTTGCCATGTCTTAGAGAGTTTTGTTTTTTCTTTCAACAACCCCATTTTGCTGTGGTGTTCTAGGAGCAGAAAAGTTGTGATTCACACCATGTTCATCACAGAACTCAGCAAACTTTGCATTCTCAAATTTAGTACCATGGTCAGATCTTATGGATGCTAGTTGATGTCCCAATTGATTTTGAGTCTTCTTGACAAATGAGGTGAACACATCAAATGCTTCATCCTTAGATGCCAGGAATAAGGTCCAAGTGAACCTTGAGTAATCATCAACTAGCTCCATCACGTATATTTTACCATCTCTGCTCAGAGTTCTAATAGGACCACACAGATCCATATGAACCAGTTCCAACGTCCTGGTGGTACTGACCATTTTCTTACTTTTGAAAGAAGACCTTACCTGCTTCCCCCTGCCACATGCCTCACAAACTTTGCTCCTTGAACTTAATGTTAGGAAGTCCTACCACTAAGTCCTTAGAGACTAGTTTGTTAAGCTGAGTCAGACTCGCATGACCAAGTCGTTTGTGCCACAGGAGGGGATCACTGCCCAACACACTTAGGCAACTGAGTTCATTTTCAGACAGTGTGGACAAGTCTATTACATAGATATTATTCATTCTTTTTCCCTGCAAAACAATCTTGTCAGTAAGTAGGTTGATCACAAAACATTTTATGGAAGTGAAAGCGACAAGGTTACCTCTGTCACACAGTTGTGACACACTGATTAGACTATATTTCAAGCCATCTATCAGGTACACATGTTCTATTGAACGTGTGTCATCTTTACCTACCTTGCTGATCCCAATAATTTCACCTTTCTTTCCATTTCCAAAGGAGACATTCCCTCCTTTGAGGTTTTCAAGTGAAAGGAACTGTTCCTTGTTCCCTGTCATATGCTTAGAGCAGCCACTGTCCAAGAACCAAATTTGGCTGCTTCCTTTCACTCGTACCTACAAAAGAAAATCATGGGTTAGTTTTAAGAACCCAAACTAGTTTGGGTCCTTTTCTATGAGAGAATGGATGAATAAAAAATTTTCTGGCCCAATTTGGTAGCCAATTCCTCTTTTTGACAAATCTCTCATTTTTTCGACTGCCCTGCTCTTTTGCAGTACACTCATATTTGTAGTGGCCAGTCTTACCACAGTGGGTGCAGATTTTATTTTCAGGGAGAGTGAGATACTTGCTTTTGGGATCCCATTTAGGCAATTGACTCCCAAAACCAAGCCCTCTCCGATTGCTACTATGATTCTCTTGAAGTCATGTCAAGGCATCAAAGGATTTATTCCATTTACAAGTTCTATCTAGTTCATGTTTGACTTTGCCAAGCTCTTCTTTAAGTGATCTCATCTGTTTATCCTTGGAATACATTTTATCTTTTAGTTTTCCCAGATTTTCCTCTAACATGACATGAGAGTGATCAACAACCTTTTTACTGGATCCTAATCTCAGTTTTAAGTTTTCAGATTTTAGTTCTAGAATCTCAGTCTCAAGTGGATGAACTTGGTTCATCAGAACATTGTTTTTCTTTTCAGATTAACTGACTCTTATTTCCAGGTTCAAGCACTTTGCTTTTAGCATTGAACATTCTTTAGAGAGTTGATTCTTCTCTTTAGTTGATTCCTCAGAATCCTCCATGAAATCAAGTAGCAACTCAGAGAGTTTTTCCTTAGATAGGAACTTTATTTTATTTTTAAGATGGGAGATGCTTACCTCTGTTTCTCCATGTGATTCCTCATCAGATTCTCCAATTTCCATGAGCGCCTGATCTTCAGTTTCCCCATCTTCTGATTCCTCATCTGAACTTTCCCCCCAAGCAGCAACTATAGCCTTTGTTGTGGTTTTCTTGGGTTGGACCTGTTCCTTCTTTCATATCTCTCCTTTTTCCATTCTACTTCCCACTGAGGACAGTATTTTATGAGATGGTCAGTCTTACCACATTTGTAGCATCCCTCGTTGCTTGGCCTTTCTGGAGATTTTTCTTTGTTGTAGTTTCCTCCTCTAGAGATGCCCTTCTTCCTCATGAGAAAGTTTCTGAATTCTTTGGTAATCATGGCCATCTCATCTTCCTCCAGGTCTGCTCCCTCAGTGATTCTTAATGCTAGACTCATCTCCTTCTTTGGACCATCTATCTTCATTGTCTGCCTTCTGACTTCATAGGCAGTGAGGTTTCCAATCAGATCATCCAATCTCAAGGTTGCCATATTTTTGGATTCCTGGATAGCAGTGATTTTGCTTTCCCAGGAAATAGGCAAGACCCTTGTCAGGATTTTCTCAACCCTGTCCTCTTCAAGAATGACTCTTCCAAGAGACTTTAGTTCATTAGTCAAGGTTGTGAATCTTGTGTACATCTCTTGGATAGTCTCTCCTTCTTTCATAGTGAAGTTTTCATACTGAGAGTATAGTAGAGTACCTCTTGACCTTTTTACCTGAGGTGTTCCTTCATGGGCTACTTGCAAAGTATCCCAGATTTCTTTGGCAGTGGTGCAACTTTGGATTCTGCTGTATTCATCTGGACCTAGTCTACACACTAGCCATTTTTTAGCCTTTGCATTCTTTTCCCACTTCTTCAAATCCTCAGCAGTGCAATCAGCTCTTGTTTTTTGGTACCTCTACACCTTCAGCAATCTTCTTCATGGTGGCAAGAGGACCATTAGTGACTATGTCCCAGATTTCATAGTCTTCTCCAATAAGGTGATCCTTCATCCTGTTCTTCCACCATGAGTAATACTGGCCATTGAAAAGTGGTGGCCTTGCATTAGATTGACCCTCCTAGTTTCCAGGTGGTGCACTCATCTTGATATTTTCCAAGGTGTTATCCTTTAAAGGATAACCCGCTCTGATATCAATTGATGTTTTAGACATCAATACCACACAAGAAAATAAGTTAATTGTGTGGTACCCAATTTTTCGAGTGTTGACTTACTTGAAGAACCTGGTTCTTCTTGATGTTCCAACTACTGCTGTTTGCGGAATAATAAAAGCAGTAAAGTAAACACAGATATTTTTACGTGAAAAACACCTGGCTCAAAAAGTGAAAAAAACACGACCTACTCCTCAGTAGGATTTGCTCAAACTCTTCACTAAAAACTCTGAGCCAAACAGACTTACAAAATAAACTCTTTTGTAATCCTAGGATTAACTCTAACCCTATGTAGTAACTAGCCTCTAGCTAATTTCTACCAGCTTCAAGTTAACTCTAACTTGAACAAGGTGTACCTATTACAATTGCTTCTATGAAAGCTGAAAAGATACAATATTAAAACTCCTACTACAATCAACTAGACTCAATAATTAATCAGATGAAACTGGTCATTCTAGTTGAACTGTAGCCTTTGAATCGCACAATGATTCTGCTAGCAAAATAACTCTGGTAACTTTGCTTTCAGATTTTGATTCACTTCAGCGTTTTTGCGTTGAGAATTCCAGCAGAAATACTTCGAATATTTATAGAGTCAGTTATTGAGCTTGTCGTCTAGTTCGAGTCCAACTCTACCTAGGTGAAAGAATTCGTACCAAACTCAACTTCCTTCCTTTTGTTACTTTCCTTGCTGAATTCGACTTCAATCTTCTCATCAGTTTGCAACCTTTCGCATTAGGAGACAATCTCTTGGTTCATTGATATTTCACTGTCACAAATATCTCCTATGCATATACGGTTCATGTGCCAGCTATTCAGTTCAAGGATGTGTGCTCTGATGGACCTGGTTCAACTGGTCAGCCATTTGTCAATCTTCAAAACTATGCAGTGACATGGGTCAACAGTCGTATAGTTGGCAAGTTTCTGCAAGGAATTCTAGTGGTTATTCGGTGGGAGTCCAAATATGTGAAAGATGCTAGGGAAATTGAGTATTTAGCGAATGCCAATAGAAGAATTTAGAAGGATTTCGGTGGGGTGGTGCAAGGAGTAGCTTCGGGCTAAGTGGGAGAGTCCCATCGCCTGCAATTGGGTTGTAGGATTATCTTCTCATGGGGTTGCGGATTATCAGCGTATTGGCAAGTTATTGCAGCTAAGGGGAAAGGAGTAAAATGGTAATTAAGCATGGGATTTGATAAATGTGTTTAAAAGTTGGCCCTATTGGACAAGGGTTAGGCTTTGGAAGATTCAGAATTTATGCTTAAGGCATAGGCGAGTTATTAGGGTAGTGACTCTTTCACGTGCTTCATTAAAAGGGTGTTCGTGTGCTAGAAGAGCCTTGGAGTTGATTGTATTCGGGGCCAAGTCAGAGTGGGTGACTCTCAATAGCGGCCCTAGCAAACTCGAAGGTTAAGAATGCGGTGTTTAAGGGTTTCAGGCAGCAGTATGATTAAGAATCAAGCTTTTCCAATATAATTTCTGAGAAAGGGGAAATGGTTGGAGTGTTCTATGATATTTTTCAGCATGCATGATAGTATTGGGGGAGTGAGAGAAGTAAACTCCGGGGTGTAGAAAGATTATCAGAAGGGTATGAGACGGTTTGTGGGATTGAGATAGCATGGTCTCGTGAGTCAAGGCCACTCGGGATGAGTGAGGATTGATTTTGTTATGAGTTGAATGGGGTTACTATTGTTTCTGAGGCGATTAAGGATGATTAAAAGAAGATAGATTGGTTATCCATGGTTGGAATGGCACATGTGCGACAGTGATCAGTTCATTCAATGTGATTAAGTTATGCATGTGGTTTGTGCCGGTGTGTGCGAGGCTTGTCGGCCGCCGTAATGGATTTATTTGGAAGCATTCAAGTATTATGGCTTGTCAGGTGTAGGCAGATCCCGGAAGGATCATGGGGGTATAGACTATTCCCTGAGGATTTGCCTGCTTTGTGATTATGAGAATTCACTCATGTGTTGTTATGATTCTCTTGAATTGAGGTGAGAAAAGAAAAAAAGGGGTTTCTATATGAAGGGGTGTTCACCCTATTAGTGGTTCAAGAGTTATGATGGAATTCCTGCGCTATCTCATATTGGCATGCAGGTGTAGTAAGCAGTATGTAATTGGAAGTAAGGATCAAGATTGCAGTTTGGTGTTGACAAGGATGTTATGAGCTCGGGTGAGCAAGAAGAAGGGATTTAAATGTCTAGAGTAAGTTGGTGTTGTCTCCAGTGTCACCTGAGATCGGTGTTTGGTGAAAGAGGCTTTGTATCCTGGTCATGGGTTCTTGATGTGTTTTGCAATATTAGTGTGGTCGGTGGTATAGATGTGCGGACTTGTTACCTCGTGGGAAAGGTAGTGGGAGCATGACCACAGGAAGATCGTATGAGTGTGACATGTAGTCACGTAATGGACTGAAGATTTAGACTGAGTATAAGGAAGTGTAATATTGCTTATGTGAGAATTTATGCTTGGGAGACGTTCAGTTCATTGTGTTGTGGATTGTGGGGTGTTTGTCCCAGCTATGATGGTTGTTCTTGCGTGTTATAAGAAGAAGTGGGTTATTATGGACCCAGGTAAGGCTATCAGCCTAGTTCGGTGCGAGCAGAATCAGCTTGAAGTGTGTGAATGGGTTTAAATAGGATTATGGGCTTCATGTGAGGCAGATGTGTTCCTTTCAGTATAGCGCTCCTCATTGAGGGGTGCTGGAATATAGGATGTTGTTCCGTCTTCGTTCATTTCATGTAAGGTTATTATTGTGCCGTGTGAGATGTGAAACGGCTTGAGAAATTCCTATGTGTTAAGATTCAGCGTAGTGATGATGTTATGTGAGCAACAGGGCTCTTGAGATTTCAGAGTATATATATATATATATATTGCACCTCAGTTGTGCTTAATTTTTGTAGCATATGGCTCTATCAGTCTCCCCAGGATGGTATTATGCACTTAGCGTGCTTATGACCGGTATTCAGTAATTTGTAATGGTGAGTAATTCAGCTCCGTGTATATCTCCTTATGTGAATTTTATGATAGGATCAGGTGGCACGCCGCCAGGGGTATGTTATTTGGATTGGGTTGCACGCCGCAACAGGGTGATGTTGAGTGAGGTTCCTATATTTATTTTTCTTGTCTTTTGCTTCGTATTTTCTAAGGAAATCCATGTTAGTTGCGTGAATTGAGTAGTCCCTTCCTTAGTCATTTCCTTATGTATCATGTTCGAATTGTGGCCTATTGGCGCATTGTGGCATCGTGTGAGACTGTTGGTCATGTATGGGGTGATTGGTTGTCTGAGCAGCTCATACTGGGTGAAGTGAGACTATTGGATCAGGGATCAGTGCGATAAGATTTTGTGAAGTATGGTAAAGAACAAAGGACAGTATTAGCGTAGTAATGAGGTGATGATTTTAGTCAAAAAGGAGAGAATCAATGTTTGGTTAACTCTGCAATTGGTTAGCAATTTCTACACATCTCCTCCGTTGTGGTGGTATCATTAGCGTTATAGCAGGATGTATACGTATATCAGCAGATGCATTGGGAGCATCAGATTCGTGGAATTTTGGCTATTAAGGTTCATGGAACGTCATTGTGGTTAGATGGTGAATTATGTGGTGCATGGTGCTAACTCAGCAAAGGTACGCAGTCGTGTTTTGGTACCTCGTGTGGTAGTTGATACGGTGTTTATATATTGGAAACAGGCCTAGCAGATAATTTCAGGTGTTAGAATTGGGTTCTGAGCTTATTGTATGGATAAAAGAGGATATCTTCAGATTTGATCAAGCTAATGTGCTCAACTGGGTTGTGGTAGCACGGGCAGGTGGACGAGGTGTTAAACATTGATTTCAGATAACTCCAGAGCAATTCTTGGCACGTTCGAGGATGAACGTATGTTTAAGTGGGAGAGAATGTAACGACCTGACCGGTCGTCTTAAGCTCTAGTGCGTCGTTCAGCGGTTTGAAGTCATGAGCAACTTTGTTTCGGGTATTATGACTTGTAGGTGTGGTCGGAATTGAATTTCGGGAAGTTCAGAGTCAAATTGGAAAGAAAATTCTCATTTCAGAAGCCTTAAGTTGGAAGAATCGACTAAGACAGGAATTTGGAGTAAACGACCTCGAAATCAGGATCTGAAGGTTCCAACAGGTTTGTATGATGATTTCGAACTTGGGCGTATGTCCGGATCGGGTTTTGGATAACCCGGGAGTGTTTCAGCGTATATTGTGGAAGTTAGCATTTTAGAAGGAATTTCATAAGTCTGGGTTGAAGTGCATTTTGGTGTTATTGATGTCCGTTTGGGATTCCGAATCTGGGAATAGCTTCGTATGGTGATTCTGGAGTTGGGAGCACGATCGGAAGTGAATTTGGAGGTCCGTAGGTCATTTTGAAGTCATTTGGCTAAAGATAGAAATTTGAAGGTTTTTGAGAAGTTTGACCGAGAGTTTGACTTTTTGATATCGGGGTCGAATTTCAATTCTGAAAGTTGGAGCAGGTCCGTAAGGTCGAATATTACTTTTGTGCAAAATTTGGGGTCAATCGGATGTGATTTGATAAGTTTCAGCATCAGATGTAGAAGTTTGAAATTTCAAAGTTCATAAAGCTTGAATTGGAGTGCAAATTCATGATTTCTACGTTGTTTGATGTGATTTGAGGACTTGAGCGAGTTCGTATCATGTTTTGGGACATGTTGGTATAATTTGTTAAGGTCCCGAGGGCCTCGGGTGGATTTCGGAAGGTTAACGGAATGAATTTCGGACCAAAGAGTTGCTGAAATTTTCAGCAGAAAGCTGTTTTGACAGCAACTAGTGCAATCGTGGAGCTGAATTTGGAAGCTTATATCTCGAAATCTATAACGAATCCGAAGATTTGCAAAACATAAAAGTTGTAGCCCTTGCATTCTAATTCCATAAAGTTAAACCATTCATGATTTGGACATTTTATCAGAAAGTTATGATCGACTGAAGATGGTTGGTGGAGCAGTTTTGATAGAATTTTTTGATGCATGGAGCCGACTTTAAAAGCTCATATCTCGGAATATATAAAGTTTTATATGGTTTACAACCTATCAAATTAAATATCTTCGAGTCTAGTTTCTAAACCTTCAAACCGTTTGTCATTTGGATATTTCTACAAGGAGTTATGGGCGTTTTAACAGAAGGTATACAGCAAGGAAAAATTGTAATATGATGTACAACATGCACAACGCAAGGTACAACTCGATGAAGCCTGGGCAGATTGTTTTAAACACGAGTTTTGGCTCATTTCTTTCATTTGGTTTGGACGGTTTTGGAGAGCTCAAGGAGGGATTTTCACCAAGCAACACTAGGTAAGTGATTTCTTTCTATTTTTTAGTTAAATATGTGATCTTACATAGATTTAGACATGGAAAATTAGTATTAATTTTGGATTTTTTTGGGAAGACCTAGAATTTAGAATGTTGGACTTTTATCATGAATTTGATCATGAAAATTAGAGTAAATTGTATAATTGAGTTAGTAAAGCTATGGGTAGAATTTATCTTCGAGAAATTTCGGAATCCAGGCATGTGGGCCCGAGGGCATTTTGGTCAACTTTTCGAGCGGAGTTGGGAACTTATATAATTTGAATTGTTATAATTATTAGAGTGAATTTTTATTGGTTTGCCCGTTATTTGAATAGTTTTGGGGTGTTGTGCATCAATTGGAGTCGTCGGAAGGGCTTGGAAGCCGGTTATGGAATTTCGGAGTGAGGTAAGTCTCCTTTCTAAGTTTGTGAGGGGGAATTGTCCCCATAGGTGAACTAATTAAATATGTGCTACTATCTGCAGGGGCTACGTACGCACGAGGTGACGGGAGTCCGTGCGTAGGTACTATTATGCCATGTCCGGGTAGTCTAGGACCCAGTAGCATGCTTTACTTGTCGTACTTGTGACCTTGTCAATAAAATATCATGGGATGTTGTCAATTAGTAATTAAATCTCTAAGAAGGATAGAGTTTACTTTTCTTAATCATCTAGAAAGAGAATTGATTCTTCCTTGGATAATTGCGTTTCGGATAAATTTATAATGTTGAAACCCGATCGAAATTGGCAAGTAAATTCCCAGAAAGGCTTTAAATACTATTTTCATGTTCATTAAAAGGAGAATTCTATCACTTCATTGAATAGCTAATTTTCCTGATAAAAATGTGATTTATTGTGTGAATATGTGTAACTATGGGTGCCTGAGTCGCATGTATGATTCGCGAGCAGGATGACCTTGTTATTTATGTATAACCGCGTCGCATGATCGATTCGCGAGCGGGGCAGATAAATGCATCTATGGTTCGAGCCGTTCGACCCTCGGCAGTGCATATTTTATTATCGTTGGTCCGCGCCGTTCGACCCTCGGCATATCTCGCACATGATAATTGTTGCGTACTTCCTGTGATTTATACATGTTTATTGGCCTGGAAACTATAAATTGTCAACTGAAATGACAAGGAGTTAAAGTGTTAAATGTAAGAAGAACTGATATTCCTTATCCCTGATATTTATTAAATTGCATATGATATTCATGCTTAGTGTCTCACTCAATTATGTTAACTTGACCTCTAGCAAGTGTCAACTTCGACCTCTCGTCACTACCTCACTGAGGTTAGGCAGGATACTTACTGAGTACACGTTGTTTTCGTATTCATGCTACACTTGCTGTGCATTTTTATTGCACAGGTACTTTCACAGCGATGTGGCCGGCTTGGACACTTAGGTGAGCTGCATCATCCAGAGGCGACCCGCAACCGACAGAGTCTCCCTCATATTGTATTTATTTTCATTTTAAATTCCTTGTCCAATTTGTATTTCGAACAAGCTTTGTAGTATTTGAGAAATTCTTAGAATTTGCTCATGCGCTTGTGACACCGGGTTCTAGGATGTGTTTGGGATGTATTTTACAAAAATGGAATATTAAACTGTCGTATTTACTTAGCGGATTTTATTCAGTTATTATGTAATAAAGTGAAAGGTACTGATTTCAAAAATGCTAAAACAGGAAATTTAACTTAATCATTTAATGATTGGCTTGCCTGACAGTGGTGTCCGGCGCCATCACGACCTTATAGATTTTGGGTCGTGACAAAAAGTCCAATTCATATCCTAAAAGTTCAATTCATATCTTAAAATTTCAATTTGTAAACTAAAAGTTCAATTCATAAACTAAAAGTTCAATTCATACATTGAAATTTCAATTCATATCCAAAAGATTCAATTCATAAATTAAAAGTCCAATTCATATCCTAAAGGTTCAATTCATAAACTAAAAGTTCAATTCATAAACTAAAATTCTAATACAAAAACTAAAAGTCCAATTCATATCCTAAACCCTAGATTCTAACTAAACTATCAAGACAATACAAAGTATAATTCAAATCTAACTAAACAAAATTCAACACTAATTAAACTAATTAGTTAATAACATTAATTAACAAAACTAATTAAAACAAGACCTAAACCTTAATCCTCAATAAAATACAATGCTCAAAGAATTGAAACACTAATTGAAACAATAAACTACAATACATCAAATATTGAAAGTAAAACTAGAAATAACAAAGATTCAAGGTTATAATTCAAACCTAGGTTTTTGTTAGGTGGAGAAAGAGAGAGAGGGACGGCAGTGGTGGGAGGCGACGGCGAGCAGTGGTGGCGCGGGGTGAGGGAATGGGATTTGTGTGAGGGAAATAGAGAAGGGGAGGGAAAGAGAGAGTTGGGGAAATTTTGGGGAAGAAAATAAGATAAATGGGGGTGGGGTGGGGGAACCCATTTTTTGACTCTGTTATTAAAAATAGCGACCAAAGTTGGGCGCTATTTTTTAGTTTGTAATTAAGTTTTGACCGTTTGACCAAAATAGCGACCAACGTTGGTCGCTATATTTAAAAAAAACAATTCTTTCTTTTTTGGTTTTTAAATATTATAAACTATAAAAAAATTATTATTAGCTATACATATTTATTTTATTTAACTACAATTATTATAAATAATTATTAACTAGGTAATTACTTTTAATAGATTATAATAACATCTATGTAAAGTAATTTTTTAAGTTATATTTAAATATATGAGTAATTTCATACACACGCATAAATTATATTGTAATAGATGATCAATCTTATACATTACTACGTACGAATAATTAATAAATTGATAAACCAATATAATATTATTCTATTAATAGATATAATTGTATTCATTATTTGTATTATAATAGAGTTAATGAATTACATTCATTCATCACTAGGTTATAAGTCGATGAATCAATTATAACAGAATAATTGATATAAGTCGAGACGTTTTGTTTTTAATATTCAACGATGCATCTGAGTAGGTTATAAGTCGATGAATCAATTTACAAGTGTATCAATCCCTAAAATAACCCGACCATGTGTTCCTAGCGCTTCATGTTCTTATATATATATATATAGACACACACATACACACACACAGACACTTCACTGTAATACTATAACGTATATATAACTTGTTATAGTATATGCTATTGTATTCATTATTTGTATTATAACAGAGTTAATGAATTACATTCATTCATCACTAGGTTATAAGTCGATGAATCAATTTACAAGTGTATCAATCCCTAAAATAACCTGACCTTGTGTTCCTAGCGCTTTATGTTCTTATATATATAGACACACACACAGACACTTCACTGTAATACTATAACGTATATATAACTGTAACGACCCGAGCGGCCATTTTGAGCTCTAGCACGTCGTTCAGCAGTTTGAGGTCATGAGCAGCTTCGTTTCAGGTATTAAGGCTCGTAGGCGTGGTCGGAGTTGAATTTCGGGAAGTTCGGAGTCAAATTGGAAAGAAAATTCTTATTTCGGAAGCCTTAAGTTATAAGAATCAACTAGGATTGAAATTTTGAGTAAACAACCTCTGAATCAGGATTTGAAGGTTCCAGGAGGTTCGTATGATGATTTCGGAATTGGGCGTATGTTCGGATCGGGATTTGGATAACCCGGGAGCGTTTCGGCGTATATTATGGAAAATAGCATTTTAGAGGATCGGAATAGCTTTGTATGGTGATTCTGGAGTTGGGTGCGCGATTGGAAGTGAATTCGTATGCCCGTAGGTTATTTTGAAGTCATTTGGCTAAAGATAGAAAATTGAAGGTTTTTGAGAAATCCGGCTGGAAGTGGAAATTTTGATATCGGGGTCGGAATGCGATTTCGAAAGTTGGAGCAGGTCCGTAAAGCCGAATATAACGTGTGTGCAAAATTTGGGGGTCAATCGGACGTGATTTGACGAGTTTCAGCATCGAATGTAGAAGTTGGAAATTTCAAAGTTCCTAAAGTTTGAATTTGAGTGCGATTTGTTGTTTCGATGTTATTTGATTGATTTGAGGCCTCGAGTAGGTCCGCGTTATGTTTTGGAATAGGTTGGTGTAATTGGACGGGGTCCCGAGGGCCTCGGGTGGATTCCGGTTGGTTAACAGATCAAATTTGAAGTTGGAGAAAAGTTGAGGTTGTTGTCATCTGGTGTGACCGCACCTGCGAGGCTTTGGCCACAGGTGCGAGGTTGTGCTGGCTTGGTTGGGAGCGCAGGTGCAATGCAATTTTTGCACCTGTGAAGGTGCAGATGCGGACAATGGGGTGCAGGTGAGGATCCGGCTGGAGAAGAAGGAAGCCGCAGGTGCGGGCTCTTGGGTGCACCTGCGAGAGCGCAGGTGCGAGATGTGGATCGCAGGTGCGGAAATGGGCCTGGGCAGATTATTTTAAAATCGGGAATTTGGCCATTTCCTCTCATTTTTCTCTAAGTTGGGAGAATTGAGGAGAGCTTCAAGTGGGGATTTTCGTCATCTATGTCAAGGTAAGTCATTCCAACTCATTTCAAGTTAAATACATGGTTTAGGTTCGAATTTAGGTGTGGGAATTTGTGGAAATTATGGGATTTGGAAGAAAACCTAGAATTTGGTAATTTGGATTTTTACCATGAATTTGAGCATGAGAATTAGAGTAAATTAAGTATTTGAGTTAGTAAAGCTATGGGTAGAATTTATCTTCGAGAATTTTTGGAATCAGGGCACGTGGGCCCGAGGGCATTTTTGTCAATTCTTCGAACGGAGTTAGGAATCTATAGAATTTAAATGGTTATGCGTATTAGAGTATATTTTCATTGGTTTGACGTTATTTGGCTAGCTTTGGAGCATTGTGCAATTGATTTGAGTCGTCGAAAGGGCTTGGAAGCCGGATTATGGAATCTTCGGAGTGAGGTAAGTCTCCTTTCTAACTTTGTAAGGGGGAATTGTCCCCATAGGTAAACTAATTAAATATGTGCTGCTATTTGTGGGGGCTACGTACGCACGAAGTTACGGGAGTTCGTGCGTAGCTACTATTATGCTTGTCCGGGTAGTCTAGGACCCAAAAGCATGTTTTATTTGTCATTTTTGCACCCTTATTGAAGAATTTAAGAATGATTAGATCATTACCGAATTTGATAAATGAATTTCTGGAAAGGACTTAAATACTAATTTTTTTGTAAATATTGAAAGAGAACTTTGTCATTTATTGGTAATTGCTTTTTCCCGATATAGTCGGGGTGGACTGATTGGATGTGTATGCGTATGTGTGACCTCTTCGCAATATATATTCCGCGAGCGCAGTGATTATTTCCACTACTCTCATGGGAGCGGGTTGTACGCCACGGCGGAATAGATCCATCTATGGTTCGAGTCATTCGACCCTTTGGCAGTGCACATTTTATTATTGTTGGTTCGGGTCGTTCGACCCTCGGCATTTTCTGCGCATGATATATATATATATATATATATGCCATACACCATCTGTGACTTGAACTGTAAAATTGTCTTAAAGATGTAAATTGTTAACTGGAACGACAGAAACCGGAAAATTATAAATTTATGAAAACAGTTGCTCTTTCTTGACATTATTTGTTGTTTGATGTTAATACCCATGTTAGATATCATTCATTGATTATACTGTATTGAACTCTAGAAAGTGTCAAAGTCGACCTCTCGTCACTACCTCTATGAGGTTAGGCGGGATACTTACTGAGTACACGTTGTTTTTGTACTCATGCTACACTTGTTGTGCATTTTTATTGCATAGGTACTTTCACAACAACGTGGCTGACTTGGAGACTTAGACGAGCTGCATCATCTTGTTGGAACCAAACACACTCACGCAAGTATACGTGGTCGTCAAGTAATAAAGTGACTAGAAAGTCGGATGTCGAACCCACAAGGACTTATGATTATCTTTTGACAAGATCAACTTAATTAACTTATCAGTTCAAGGGATTTATCACAAGAAATATGATGATTTAATTTACTACCTAAAAGAATACCAAGTAATTAATTAACTAGAGAATCAACTAACAGACAGCAACTTCGGTTTAACAATCAATAGGAGAAGATATTCCAGGGTCACGGGCTACTTAACAATCAAGTTATGTTCTTGGCCTTAATTAACTAGTTGAATTATCTGGATTGTTGATTGACAGGTTTTATATTACTCATAAGAATCTTTCGACTTCTTACTCGCCTATTCAAGTTAACTCAATGCCTATATGTCTATGGAACCAAGATTAACAAGAATGCAATTACACTTCGTGTATTTCAACCAAGCAAGGCAATTAGGTATATGTCTATCCTAATTGCGAATCCGTTCCCCGATGCCCGGGTTCAAGAACTTGCTCTGTTTAATTCTATATGCAATCTAGAGTTCCCACTTTCGAGTTCAACTCTAGATTCGTAGATAGTATTTCACTGTTAGCTACTCAGTAAAATAATTAAGAACAGAATCAAACAAACAATCCAAATGATAAAACCAACTTTTTCACTTTAAGCCTTGAAAATAACAATCATGTTTTGCCCATGACCCTAGAATAATTGGGTTCTTAGCCACACATATTCAAACAATCACCAAATATTGTATTTTTCAACATACAATCAAGAGTTGTTGGAAAGGATGAAAAAGAATTGAATGAATCCCTTCTCCCAAGTGTTTTTCTTAACTTTGCTGCTCCCAAAATTCAATAATCCTTCTCTTGGGCGGACTCCTATGTTTATATAAGGTTTGCGGCTTAAAATCCCGTGTTTTGCAGATTAATCCCTGAAGTTTGCGTGTCCCGCCGCGGTCGCGCCAGCACCGCGGCCAGCTTTGTTTCCTGAATCCGTCTTGCTCCACCGCGGTCGCACCGCGGTCGACCACGGTCGCGGTGGTCAGCCTTCAGCTCTTTACGTTGCTTGATTATTTGGTGCACTTCATGGGTATTATTTGATTGGCCTCCTTTTCCCATAATTGATTCCAAAAATGCTCCAAAGTTCTCTTCTTGTGATATATAACCTGCGATACATGAAAAGCATTAATCAGAGCCTTTTGTTATCAATATTTATATTAAAAGCAATACAAAATGTGGTTATTTAGGGGTCTAATTATAGTATAATTCACATATTATCAACACCTCACACTTAAGCTTTGCTCGTCCTCGAGTAATTAAACCACACTTTTAGGCCTAATCTTCTAATGCACCACCCCTTTATGCCACACCTGCCATTTTACAAGAACACTCCAAGTTGTGCAACAGCCCCACCTCAAGTGAAGACTCTAATGCCATGCCACACTTTTGCTTACTTTAAGTACTCTAGATAGAGGTGAAGATTCACATTTTCTTCCTGAATTGCATGCCCTCACATCACACATTTGAGAGAAGTTCCACAAATATAGAATCATAGAGAATAGGAACTTTGGATGGAAAGAATTCACTCACTCTCAACAAAGAACATTCACATGCCACACAGATACACCATAGGCTTGCCCGTAGTGTAATACTCTACTAATCGAGCTCATTCAGTCTAGGATCAAGTAGGACTTTATTTGGTTGTAATGTAGGCTGCGGGACGGGTAGGATACAATTAGATATAAGAGTGACTACACCTCCCTAAGCACTTTAATACATATATTTTAACAGTCAAACCCCATACTTATGTCAAACCAAACTCCACCTTCACATCAATATTATTACCACATACTTCTTTAAGCACAATTACATCAAGAGTCACCCCTTATCAATGAATATATATTTTTTTTATGTCAAGTGACTCTTACTTTTTTCAAAACAGTGCACCTTTCTCCTTACTTCGTTAGTTCCACTCAAAAGCCAAACCAACCTCCCCACACTTTAACTTTTACATAATTCCTAACACTCCAAGTGCTCATGAGAGGTTAAAAGGTTCAAATAGATAGTCCATTCAAACAATTGGGTAAGGCTTGTAATGTGGTTGCCAAAGAAACAGGATTACAGGGTCAAAGGGGTTAACTACGATACATATCAATTAGGCGGATAAAATACACATATCTGGCTCAACAAAGAAACGCCTATATTACTTCCAAGACTGAACAAAACTAATATTTCGCTTCGTACACACACAGGGCAATTTCTCGGTATCACATGCAGACATAGAATAAGATGTACTACCTCATACACACTTGGCACATAATCCATTCCGAAGTAGTTCATCAACACACTCAAGTGAGCATTCAAGTTAGACAACGTGTGCAAAATTAAGGCATAAAAATTAGGAGTCTACAAGTGAGCTTAAGCGTCGCACCCTCGAGTTCTTTTTGATTGTTTGCAGGTATGTACACTGAGGGATGCATTCTCGCCCTTACCCATCTTTGCCCAAGAGAGTTCTAAAAAGTCCTAAAAAGAAAAAAAATCTACCTAACCCGGTTCAAGATAAACCCTTGGAAAAGAACCGTGGTAAAAAAAAAACCAAGGGGGAGTTACTACACTACCTAAAATAAAAAAATAAAAAAATCTTTTTGGTCTTTTTGTTAGACTACTTCCCTCAAGAATACTGTCAAAGTGGTCCGTCATCAGGAAGAGTCTCCTACTTTTTTTTTTATGACTTTAGCCCTGAAGAAACCCGTCGAACAGTGTCCATCGTCAGGCCAAGTCGGGGATACAAAACACAATTAAAGACACAATATACACAAAAGGAAAAGAACAGAAAAACAAACAAAACAACTTAAATCTACATTCATACAACGACAATAAAATAGTCTCCCACCCCACACAAAAAACTATGGCATGTCCTCATGACAAATCACAATAAAAGCATAGAGGGGTAAGGAAACTTCCCTGGAATTCACTCGGAGTCGGAGATGGAGGAGGGGTCCATGTTGCAAGCCCTCCCAATTGCGCGGAACCACGCCATCATTCTACTCTGGGATTTTGCCTGCCGTCTGGACATTGCATCCAACCGTACGTGCAAGCCATCTACTGAGGTGCGCAAGGTAGCCACCTCCTCCTCCAAAGTGGGCAGTCTGGTGCCCGACCTGGAGCCATAGGGTCCTGAACCATCGTGGGATCTCCGCGGTGGTGCAGCAGGGGGTGGGATAGCCTCATCATCATCAATCTCAATGGGCGCGGTGACATCTTTGCCCACATTTATCTTAGCAGCGCGGAATGCAGCCTTCTTTGCCAAATTTCCATCACCGGGGTTGGTGGGAACATCTGCCAGTTTGCACAAACTTGTGACAAGTGAGGGGAAGTAAAACCCTTTGGTTAGCAACGGCGACCTGATAAGCATTTCATCCCCAATGATACGGGCATCATCGAAGTCCATCCTATTGACGAAGCACCACACCAACAATGCCCGCAGGCCATTCACACAGTAGTGTTGCTAGTGGGTAAGAACCGGCTACAAATCACGGTGAACCAGCACTTGTCCTCCCAAGTGAAAGAACAAGAATGGAGTGTAATTTTCTCCTTTACCCAGAGAGGCTGACCACCCACGCAGATAGATTCAACGAGCATGTTCCAATTCACTAATGGAGATTGATGGGCCTGGTGGTAATCGACTTCACCGGTGAACTGTGGTATCCTGTAAACGTGATGAATTCTTTCCACGGAGGCCTCCACCACCTTGCCCCTAATAATGACCGAGCGGCACATATGTTCCGGGCAGTTCGCATAGAACTCTCGAACCATCATTATGTTGGTTGTCTCCGGCTCCTCAAATAAAAAATCCAACCCTCGCCACCGGATCTCCTTATACATGGCGTGGTTTTCATCTTGGAGGGCTGCTGGGTTTACGGGTACTTCATGGACACAAATTTTGGCAGCCTTTGCATTGAATCGGTCCTCTGCCTCCTGGGATAGAAAACGGGTTTCGTCCCAGGTAGGCGCTGAAGAGGTGCTGCCAGTGTTTTTGCGCTTTCGAGGGGCCATGATTTTTGCAACCAGAGAGGGACACAATTAGGAGAAGCCTAGCAACGGGCCAGTCGGGTGGGTACTCAGACTTCACCACCCGCTGGCACCAAACAACCCAAACTCGCTACGCAAGGCCAATGCACGACATTAATGGGGCACCCATATTAAAACATAACATATAAGCCCCCAACATACTACATGTGCTTCAAATATCAACATACCACCCTACGTAGGCCCCTACAACAATGATATCCACCAAGTATGACCACAAACGACCCACATAGGCCCCCAAAACAGAGTAAATCATCGTCTAGTTCAACACCCATGCCACATTAACTACCCCACCCCACACAAGATGATACTAACATGTAACACACTCCCACCCATCATAATATCAACCCAAAAGTGGCCACACCCACCATATAACAACACAAAACTTAGTGGGTAACAACCATTGTATAATAATAACTAAGATCGACAAAATAATCAAGTAAAAGGTAAAAATTACAAAAAGAAAAAATAAGAAAACTTACTTGGAGAAGATGACAATGGTGGACCTTTGGGGGAAGATGGTGATGGGGACGAGTTTTTCTTGGTTGGGGGGAAGGGAAAAAACGAGTGGGAAGGGGGAGGAGGGGAAAAAAAATTGTTGTGTGGGAAGGGGGGGAGAAGGAAGAAGAAAGTAAAGAGGAGAAGGGAAAAGAAACGTTGGGGAGTTGGGAAAAGGGAGGGGGAGGGTTTATGGGGAGTAGTGGGGGTTAATGGGTTAGGGTGGGGGAATTTTAATGAATTAAAACGAAATAAAATAAAATAAAAACGAAAATATTTAAGTCAACGGACTTACCTGGGCGCGAACAGGGTTCACCGCGGTCGCGGTGAGTGACTGAGAGGGTCGTTTACCGCGGTCGCGGAGAGTTTCTGCGAGGGTATTTTACCGTGGTCGCAGTGAGTTTCTGCGAGGGTCTTTTACCGCGATTGCGCCGCGGTTCACCGCGGTCGTGGTGAGTTTCTGAGGGCTTCTTCCACCGCGGTCGCGCCGCGATGACGATTTTCGAGGCTTGTCAGCTTGGTTTTTGCAGTTTACTCAGTTTTTACCTCGTTGTCACCTTACCAGATTTGTGTTATGCCTAGGCTTTTGCTCAACACCCTCCGCACTGTCCTGCACACCAAATACATGTTAACAAAATACTACTATCATAGGTTGCCTCCCACGCAGCGCCTTATTTAACGTCGCGGCACGACGTGTACAACAATCAATGGGTTGCCTCCCATGAAGCGCCTGATTTAATGTCGCGACACGAATCAACACATGTTTATGCATCAACCAAGTCCATGGAGGTCTTGTGACGTGCAATGTCACCACCCCAATAGTGCTTAATTCTCTGACCATTTACTAAGAATGTGCCTGTTAAGCTCATATCACGCAACTCCACCGCTCCGTGAGGCCTTAAACTTACCACAACGAAAGGACCGGACCAACGAGATTTAAGCTTTCCGGGGAAAATCTTCAACTTTGAGTTGAACAAGAGAACTTCCTGGCCTGGTTCAAACTCACGTCGTTTTATGTGCTTGTCGTGCCACCTTTTCGTCTTTTCTTTATATAACTTGGCATTCTCATATGCGTGCAGTCGAAACTCATCAAGCTCATTTAATTGCAGCAATCTCTTTTCACCAGCTGAGTCCATCTCCATATTTAGACTTTTAATCGCCCAATAAGCTTTGTGTTCCTGCTCAACAGGCAAATGGCATGCTTTCCCATAAACCAACCTATACGGAGAAGTCCCAATGGGGGTCTTGTAGGCAGTTCGATATGCCCATAATGCGTCATCCAATTTCGCGGCCCAATCTTTTCTATTCCCACTCACTGTTTTCTCCAAAATCTGCTTCACCTCTTTGTTTGACACTTCCACTTGACCACTCGTTTGGGGATGATAGGCAGTGGAAACCTTGTGCTTGACCCCATATTTTGCAAGAACATTATTCAGCAATTTGTTACAAAAGTGAGTACCACCATCACTTATCAACACTCTAGGAGTCCCAAAACGCGTGAAGATGTGCTTCTTGACAAAACTTACCACCACCTTTGCGTCATTAGTAAGAAGAGCAATGGCCTCACCCACTTAGACACATAGTCAACCGCCACTAGGATGTATCTGTGACCATTTGAATATGGGAATGGTCTCATGAAATCAATCCCCCAGACATCAAAAAGCTCAACTGCTAGGATATTCTGCAGGGGCATCTCGTGCTTCTTCGTGATAGTTCCAGTTCTTTGGCATCTGTCACAACTTTTAACAAAGGCATGTGCATCCTTAAACAGTTTCGGTCAATAGAACCCTGATTGTAGCACCTTTTGAGCAGTCATGTCCCCACCGTGATGACCGCCATATGGTGAGGCATGGCAGTCATGTAATATTGCATTCATCTCTTCCTCAGGGACACATCTATGCACCAACTGATCTGCGCATTGCCTATACAAGAATGGATCATCCCACATGTAGAGCCTCACATCATGTAAAAATCTTCTTCTATTGTCAGGTGTCAATTCCGGTGGTGTCACCCCACTTGCAATAAAATTCACATAATCAGCATACCAAGGGGCCTCACCGGAGGTGCTTGCTAACAACTGCTCATCGGGGAATGTTTCTTTGATTGACCCCCCTTCAGCTACGTGGCTCCGATTTTCGAGTCGGGACAAGTGATCAACCACTTGATTTTCTGTCCCTTTTCGATCTCGGATCTCTAAGTCAAATTCTTGCAAGAGTAGGACCCAACGAATAAGCCTTGGCTTGGCGTCTTTCTTCTCAAATAAGTACCTGGTAGCTGAATGGTCTGTGTAGACGATGACTTTTGTCCCCACCAGATAGGATCTGAACTTGTCAAACGCCCACACCACTGCAAGCAACTCTTTCTCAGTAACTGTGTAATTCATCTGGGTTGGATTAAGAGTCTTGCTCACATAGTAGATGGAGTGGAAAATTTTGTTTCTCCTCTGCCCCAAAACAACTCTGATTGCTATGTCTCTTGCATCGCACATGAGCTCAAATGGTTGCTCCCAGTCCGGAGCGACAATGATTGGTGCAGTCACCAGCTTCCCTTTCAACACCTCAAACACTTCAGACATGCATCATCAAATTTGAAGGGGACATCGTTCTCTAAGAGCCTGCACAAAGGAGAAGTCACTTTCGAAAAATCTTTAATGAAGTGACGATAAAAACCCGCATGGCCCAAAAAACTGCGGATGCCTTTGACGAAGATCGGTGGGGGAAATTTTTCAATCGCCTCCACTTTTGCTCTGTCCACCTAAAAACATGTAACGACCCAGCCAGTCATTTTGTGTGTTGGGACTCCATTCCCGTGAATGACTCTTCCCATAGCGACTACTCGTGCCTTATGACTTGGGTGGGCCGGTAGTTCAAGATTCGGAAGTGTTTTGGCCAGTTCAGGAACACTTGGTTCTTGAAGGCTAGCCTATTTGGCTGATTTTGGTTCCGAGCAGCATTTTGAGCAAACGACCTCGGAATCGAGTTTTGACAGCTCCAGCAGCTCCGGATGAGGATTTCGGACTTAGGAGTGTGTTCCCCTCAGGTTTCTGATGACCCGGGAGTATTTCGGCACCTGAATTGGAATTCTGGATTTCATGTGATTTGGAATTCAGCCTGGAATTGGACCTCGGTATATCATGGTCCGAATGGAATTCCGGGACTGGCAATAGTTCTGTACAGTCATTTATGACTTGTCCGCAAAATTTGGGGTCATTCCGAGCA